>MUZC01000404.1:592379-647658 GCA_002072015.1 Radix auricularia | reverse complement strand
CACACACACACACAAATACCCCGTATCTTCTAAATAAAAAATATCTCATGTAGCAAATTTATTTATTTATATTTGCGCGTTTTGAGGTGATTTCACTTTTTTCTTAAACAAACCCTCCCTCTAGTCACAGAGGCGTGACACCCTCCCCCCCTATGCACGCGACGTAATTTATGCACGGCTCCTAATCCATAGAACTCCTCCCAGTCTTCCAGTGCTAAATAAAGGGAATATAAATAAATTTTCTTGTTTTTTTTGGTCACCCGGTGAGATCAGCACCTCTTGCTCCCCTCTAGTGAATTATTTTTAAAAGAGAAAACTATTCCTTATCACATGAAAATAAAAAATTAAGATAAAACAGTAGAGAGAAATAGAGAGATAGGTGTAAATAACCAAAGTAGCGTAAATATCCAGACTAACTCCTAAGCATTTCCTCGCACTACAAAAACAACAAAGCATTTTCTTTTGGCCACGCACCCGAAAAATAAAAGCACTTAATGACATACAAAAGTATTTCAAATATAGAAAGCAATTCATTACCCAATGAAAAATATATTTCAAAAAAAGAAAATACGGAATAACGTGTAATATTAATCTTTATGGGCCCGTGGTTGTAAGCACCAAACAGCTAAGTGGGGATCAATGTTCTCTCTAAGGTTTGCCAGTTGTGCTAAATAAAAAAAATTGTGTGCAAAGTTTAACAGTTTACTGTTTTTATTGTGCAAAATTTTTGGCATCTCACAAAAAACATGCATTAATTGGATCGATAAATTGTTTAAATAAAAAATATAGCGATTACATTTAAATAAACAACAGTTATAAATGTATACTTCTGTTCCACTGAACAGAAATATACTCTTATATGTTCATCAAGTAGCCAAATGCCAACATATTCATTTGCCGCTAGTCTTTTCTGTGACACTCTGGTATCTCTCTGTCAACAAGTTCTATATTTATAGACTTTGTTAAGTTGATTTTATGTCCGTCATTCTGACAAGATTTAATCATCATAAGCAAGTCTATATGTAACTCTTACAACATATTTCTAGATTATACTTTTCTAGAATTCATTAGGCTAAATCCACGTTCGCAATCAGCGCTCAATGCAAGAAATGCAGCACAAATATCCAACAGGACGGCAATGTCGCTGAATTATTCTTCAGTCATGACAAACTGAATCACCTCATCGAAAGTCTGAATAAACCTTATTTTATTTTTTATTCGAGCACAAATCTTAAATTACGATAGTGATCCATACATTTCTCCACAATGTCTTCATAGCTTTTAAGAATAGTTTGTATTAAGAAACTGGGACACAAAGTTTTGCTTCTTCAAACTTAAAAATTTGACGTGTCGACTAACGCTTACAATTCATATATTCACGTAAGTATCAATTAGCAACCTCAGTAGGCCAATGAACATTTTCACCAAGGTGATGTCCTCTTAGGTTATTGATCCTTCCTTTTTACAAACTGGTATGCCTTCCTAGTCCTTAGATTTTTCCTTTGTAACAGCTTGCTTAAATTTGCAAGTTCTCCAAATACTTAAGGAATGACACTAAAAAAGAGTCCAAAACTGTGGGTATCTGCGCTTCTTTAAACAATATTTATTGACTGGGTCATAATACAAACGTGCCTGCTCTTCACAGTATTCAGTCAGGTCTTGTATGTAATTTTCAACAATGCTTGTAAAGCAAAGTGGCGTGAAAGCCATCTGACTTCAGTGTCGTCTAAAAAAATCCTTCTCTATGTGTCCAGGGCAAAGAGAGTTGTTATTTCAAAATACTCCTTTCACCACACTGTAAATCCCAACACGACTCCATTGTTTTGATTAAAATATCACACTGGCTTGTTCGTAACATCAAAGTCTTTTGTGTAAGTTGTCGGCGAGTGATATCAAAATATTTGTTCCGCTCCAAGGCTAGTAACCAATATCAATTATTTTTATTATTTGAAAGGGAGTCTTTGATATTTTTTCTTGTATTATCGTTAGAACGAATGAATTGAATGCTGTTGCGAAATTCTGTTTGCAGTGTGTGAGATATTGGTGCTACATTCTGGACATCTATACTAAGTTTCTGAATTGGATTTTAACAAAGGCTGCGACTTAGCTTCAGGTAGAATAAGAAATAAAGTCGCTACTAACTTTTCTGACACAGGCGCAAAAATTCTAATTTTTAACCTATTGACATTTTCTGCGTGGTAACTCAAAACTTAAAGGGAACATTGATGGGGATCGAACCTAAGAACCAGAATAAGTATATATAAACATGCATATCTATGCTTGAATGCCTTTAACAAATTAAAAAATATTTACTCAAAGACATTAAATTCATAATTTATCTCTAACAATATCAACAACAAAGAAACCAACCCCCCCCCTTTTATTTTCTACAATAGAAAAATCTTAACACGGAGCCAACCCTCTGTGATTGAGGGAAGTGGGGTGGTATTCGTCCACCATGTCAATACTTCAAAGCTCAGTTTGCTTGATATCTTACATTACACACCCGTTCTTTTATGTCCAGCATTTTGGAGGATTTCCCTGGTGCGGCTATTTCTTTTTTCCTAATGTGTTTTATTTAGTTTCAGTTTTGGGACGGTTTTATTATTGCAAGTTAACTGATATTTTTAAATTAAATAGTTTCGCTTTTAACGTATTTTCATTGCATTTCTTTCTAGATCAAGAGAATGTGTCTTTTTTTTTGTGACATAAAATCAACACAGTAAAATTTCAGACTTTGGTGTCACCCCTCTAATGGCGTCATCCGGGGCGGCCCGCCCCCTAGCGACGCGACTGGTTTTACCTACTCTTACTTTCATACTTTCAAACCTACTCTATCTTTCATGCGTTATGCAATCATTTTCATTTAATATTTTGTATCGATCTTTCCATTAAAACTTACATACCTCTTCTCTTGAATTATTAATAATGAACAGGTGTGACCTAAATTGTGTACAGGTCATCTGTGCTTGGTCCCAGTCCTTATACTCTTCAACAAATTTATAACATCCTTCCGATAAACTCGTAAATCCTGGAGGGCATGATTCCGCAACCATTGTAGTTACTTCTATTTGATAGAGCTGATTTATTTGGAACTTTTCCTTCCACTAGGCAAAAACTTTATAATCATGGTCAATCAAACATTTTGTAATGTATAAATAATAATAATAAAAAAGTTTTCTTATTAAAAAGATAATTGTGTATGATAAATAAAAACAACTGCTTGAGCCCATAATAAATTGTGAATGATTGATTAGGCGTTAATAGCGTGGTGAGAACTCCTTGGAATTTTTGTTTTAAAACCGAAGACCCGGATGATAGCTTTAAAGGTGACAGACTCTGATGTTATTATTCAAGTCTTTGCTGAAACATTTTCATAGAGTTCAAATACATTTTTTTAATGTTTACAACGAATGCCAAATATTTAATTATACAGAGATCCTTATGGATTTCGGGTGATGTAATATAATGGTTATTTTTTTTTAAAAAGTCATTATGTCACTAGATTAAAAGCGTCGCATTGTTTTGGTTAGTCAATAGTGAAAATGAATAAAAACGTAGATATTTCAAAATTCTTATAATCATGTCGGGGGAGCCTTGATGACCTTTGAACCACACAATGTGAACTTGTGGCAATTGATATGAATATAATGAATATACAATTTTCGTCTTAACTTTTTGACCTTTTTTCAGTATTTAATTGTTACAAGAAATAATTTTCAGCTTGTTCTCTTCATCGATTAATAGCATTTTCTTTTTTTCTTCTATATTTAATTCAATGCTTTTTTTTTTTTTTACATCTCCCCTACACATTTCTGCATGTAAAATTCATCGTATATTATATGTTTCAACTCACTAACACCGCTGTCTTTTTCACCAAAAATCTAGTGACATTTAGATTAACTTTGGGGGAAGAAGGTCCGAAACTTCTGGTACAATGTAAAGAACAACTCTTGAGAGACGATTTCTTACATGCAACCAGGCCGCCAGAACTATCAATGTGAGGAATATGACAAGGATTGGTCATTATGGAAAGGAAAGGTCTTTAGTGGGGATTAAACAAGCTTCTAAGGAATTAACCTCATCCAACTTGAATAAGAGTTTTAAGGTAGTTATCAAACTTACTTTAAAGTTTTATGGTAGTTATTCATAATGATTTATTGGGCCATACATTGTATGTTAATACGATTTATAATTTCTTAGACCAGTAAATGTTAAATATCATGCCGTTATTTTACTAGGTTTAGAAAAAAAGATAGGATGAACATCATTAAACCTTAAACACTAGAGGATACAGGAACCAAGAGAAAAGTAGTAATTATACCTAACGCCATTAATTCTAATTTATAAATACATCATAAAGATAACTTAATACAACACTCAGACAGACATAAGGATAAAAACACATTTCGTATTCGGTATTCAAGAAAAAACATATACTAGTTTTCTTTCTTCCCGGCCGGAACTCGAGCGTAGATGGGTTCCTTGAAGAAAGCAGGAAAGCCTAAATTTTATCAGCAAGATAAAAGTGTGTATACATAATATTTTAACTTCATAAGGTAGAAATGCACGTTTATTTTACCGAGTTGTTCGACAGACCTAGGAAAACGTTTAATTTACAAGTCATCTGTAATAGACGTTAGACATATATCACAAAGCATATCATTTAAAGAAGAAAATTATTTTAAAAACAGCTGAAATGACAGAGCAGCCATAAAAAAATTTGATTTCACATTAAATTAAATTGAGTGCTGATTTCTCGACGGTAGACATCATCAAAGCAAGTCAGCTAATTATAATAAGATAATCTTACATTATATAGACCCGTATTTTGTAGTCTTTGTTGAACAAATTATGATGTCACTACATCATGTATTTAACATCATATCAATAACAAAAGATGTTAGTGGTAAAAAGTAATGCATACCCCAAATTTTCATGTATAGCAATATAGCGATGATTCTTGCATGAACGTAAACCATGCTTACATCGGCAGAAAGTCGACAAAACTCATAAAATTTCCCACAAGGCTATCGTAGCTTCTCGCGGTCACCTAGTAACGAAATGCTCAAAGCTTCACGTAAAGGGATTCTCTGATTCAACAAATGGCCAAACTCTCTGTGAGGAGATGTCGAGTGCTTGTGTTTTAAATAGTTCGCGTCGAAATTCAGTTGCGTGGGTGGGCCATATTTAAGAATTTTTTTCTTACTATTACTCAAGACAGAGACTGCTACTGGGTGGTGGGTGAGTGAGCTATTGAAAACACTCATACAAGCCCCAACCATCCTCCCCAACCTGCATTCATTTTAATATCCGAGAAAGAGCTCGTGCTGTAATTGTCGCTCCTATTAGTTAACGTTTATTATAAGACTGCGGTAATTAACGATTAATTAATTGATTGATCGTAAAAATATAATCGATTAAAATTCGATTAAAACTTAAGAAAATATTTTTTTCCTAATTTCTAAATAATTCTTATTTTTTGTTACTTAACCTACTTTTCCCTGCGTATTATTATTGATGTAGACGTGCATACGTAAACAAAAAGGTTTTCTTCCTTATTTCTTGCATAGGAGCAGAAATAAGCTGTGTTAAGTCACAAATTTGGGAGCCATGGAATTATCGCGACTTAATTAACTTCATGAAATAATGAATCGCAAATTTACGGGATCTATATATGGGTTATAGAAAATATAATTTATCGAAATTAATCGATTATTCAATTAAAATGTTTCCCGATTAGGCGAAATTTTTTAAGACCGGTACCAGTTCTAGTTTATTAACGTTTTTGTTTAAGAGTTTCCATAATGGCCACTTCTTAGAATTCATATCATGCGAGTTGCTTTTTTCTGTCACTTAGTTGTACACCAGGAATAACCAAAACTACGACCCGTGACTCCATTTCATCCGGCCCGCCAATGGTATGAGAATAATGAATGTAGGTGATGGAAAATAAGGCTTTTTCATCATCATCATCATTTGTCTTGTGGTTCCTTGTGGAACGTAGGGCCTCTGTCAAAGCTCGCCACTGTGCACTGTCCCTTGCCCGTCGCTTCAATTCTTCCCAGCTCTTCCCAGTTCTTCCAGCCTCATCTATCATGCTCCGTCTCTATGTAAGCTTGGGTCTTCCTCCCTGGCATTTGCCATGGGGTTTCCAATCTAAGGCCTGCCTCGCCCTGCTGTTATCTTTCCGAAATGTATGTCCAATCCATCTCGACTTTCTTTCCATAATCTGTTGTTCTACTGTCCTTTGTCCACACCTCTTCCACAGCTTGGAGTTTTCGACCTTGTCAAATCATTTTTTTTCCAGCATATTTCTGAGGCATCTGTTAACAAAGGTCTGGATTTTTTTCTTTCTCTGTCGTTCGCAATGTTTCGGTTCTATAAAGAAGGACGGTTTTAACGTTGATGTTCAAGATCGTGACTTTTGTTTTGACAGAGATGTATGTAGATCTCCAGACCTGTTTCAAATTGGCAAAATGCCTGTCGCGCCAAATTTATTCTTCGTTCGATGTCCTCATCTGTTCCCCCTGTTACACTGATCACACTCCCAAGATAAACAAAGTTGTTTACTTGTTCCTAGGTACATTTTGCTAATTGTATGTCTCCATCTTGCTGGTAGTTAATTTTAAAAAAAATTGTTTTTTGAATATTGATATTAAGTCCTACTCTTTTCCCAGTCTCGCTCAATGATGCTAGTTTGTCTTGCATGTCTTGAAGTCTGTGGGACCGAGTGGCCAAGTCATCCGCATATCCGCTATCTGCCTCCTCTAGATTTGTTCCTCCCAGTGTTATTGAGGTGTTGCTTGATGCATTTATTTTAAGGACTTTGCTTTTTCCTTTGTCGATGTTTAGGCCAACACAAGAAGAGAACTGCACTAAATAGTTAGTTTTCTCCTGCATCTGTTGCTGTGTGTGTGATATTAAGGTCAGATCATCCACAAAATCCAGGTCATCAAGTTGTTTCCATAGTGTCCACTGGATACCACTTCTCTTCTGCTCTGTAGACATCTTCATTATACATTCAATGGTTAGCAAAAATAAGAAGAGCGAAAGCAAACATCCCTGTCTGACTCCAGTCTTTACCCCAAAAGCCTCTGTTGTTTTTTGGCCACGAATGATTCTACATGTAAGGCCTTCGTAAGACGTCTTAATTATGTTAATCAGCTTTTGTGGTATACCGCAGTGTCTTAGCAACTTCCGCATGGTTGGCCTGTCAACACTATCGAGCGCCTTCTCATAGTCAATAAAGTTGATGTATAATTTTATTAATTCAGTTGAAGAAAATTTCAGAAATTATTTTTGATCTACTTTATCAAATATACCAAATGAGCAGCACGTTGCAAATACTCGAGTTGGTCTCTTTAGTTTGAACTACTGCCACGCTCGGGATCTCGGTTGAAAAACACACCATTTTTTAGACCCGAAATATTTATATAATTTGAAAACATTTTTGAATGACACTATGTATTACAAAGCATATGAAATATTTTTTAACTATTTACTTTTATTGACCCGTAGCTTTGCCAATGACTCCAAGCCCAAGAGCACTGCTTTAAGAATATTTTCATCGGATTTAAATCCCGGTATTTCCGTTTTACAATGTTTGTTACATTGTCCGTTTACTTCAACCATTCACTTTTGCAATATATTAAAAAAAAATAGTGAAATGGTTGAGTTCAATTTCAAATAGGGTTTCGGCTGAATTGGTTTGCGGTTGATTAAACTTGGTACACAAACACTTCATGGCTCATCTTTAAAAACTAAACTACAAAGCAATGAAACTAGGATTGTCAATATTGGTCAAATAAGCTGCTCGGGTATTCGGCCACATTTTTAACGAGTACCCGTGTACCGGTTCAAAAACCGCATAACTTTCGCCGTCATGACCGCTTTATAATACAACCTAGCTGTTACGTCGTTGTCTGACAATAGCCACTATCCATGTATGCTAATTCACACAGAAGCGAAGGCATGCTTCCTGTAACATGCTAATTTTAATCTTTAATGCCACACACATTTTTTGTCACTTTTACAATAGTAATTATGATTTATTTTGAATTTTTGAATGCAGATTTTGTTTTGTGTTGAATTGTGTGATTGGGGAGGATTTGATTTGGGTATTGTTTATTTTACTGTGGCTTACATTTTATTTTAAACTGTAGGAAAATAATATAAAAATGCAGAGTTTTTTTTTAAAACATCAGACTGGGGAAGATTCTATTCGGGAAGAATATTTTGGCACACCGACAGATTGAATCCTTCTGTAGTAAAGCCTGTTGAAGTATGA
Source organism: Radix auricularia (assembly GCA_002072015.1). NCBI lineage: Eukaryota > Metazoa > Mollusca > Gastropoda > Lymnaeidae > Radix > Radix auricularia. The sequence goes on along the minus strand of MUZC01000404.1, from coordinate 639,368 downwards.
GTTGGTTGGACAATGCCCCGTACTCATTGAGTCACCAAAGTTTGGCGTCTGTTGCTTAGTATCAACTATTGTTCTACTCGAGAAAGCCGGACATTTTAGCGTAGTGATGTTTTAACCATTCTTTGTTTTCTTTGAATTTCACTTCTTCTGATATCATCGCGACGCCCGACTAGTCTGCTACTCGAAATTAAATGCTAGCTCAACAATTGCGCCAATGTTAATTGGTGCAGCACACTTTATAGGGTGAAAGATCCTCTTAACAAGTGTATTCTAAAGTGTTTCATTTAGACAAACTTGTGTCAGGGGGAATATTAACAGTATGTTTTTATTTGCGACAGGATTTACCATCATATAGCACATGTCTATTGTCACATCATTTTTAATGGCTTGTATACAAGAACGTTGCATTTATTTTGCTTCCTAGTAAATTGATGGGAAATGCACCAACATGAACCAAACATTATACACCACTAGATACGACCCGCGGCGTAGCACAAGGTCCGTACGTGCTCAAAGAAAGTACAACGGATACAAACAACAGCAGGAAGAAATGGAAAAAAAACGCAAGTGAACAAGAAGTGGAGAACTTCCGACTAATTGTTGATGTCGAGATATTCGCCTTGTGGTTATTGTACCTGCGCCCCACCCTTCACCAGCCTCGGTTGCCAACCATTAACTGTGATTAGTCGACACTAGCGATGGTCATTCGTCATGCTTATTTGCACGGTCTTTTTCTTGTCCTAATTTCTGGTGAATTATATATATAGATTGTCTTATTGAGCAAATGCTTTAAATGGTCAGAAAATGGGAATCAAAATGATATCTAAATGATTGTAAAAAATACATTTTCATTAGTAATTTAATAGTCAGAATATGCGAATCTGGTGACATTTAAATGATCAGACTTGAAGAATAAAATCACATCTGAATAGCCAGAGCGCCAGTGTAGCGTTGTTTTGTGACGTCCGGGCATAAGACACATTTTCAACCTTCGCCTCGAAATATATTTTAAATCTATAAAGAATTATTAGAAACTTATAATAAGGACACTAAGGACACTAAAAAAACTATTTTAGAAATAAAGAGAAAAGCTTTCATTTCCTGAATAAAGTTGAATATTTCTATTTTTCTATGTAACAAAGCTGTCAGCTATGCTATGCTCATTAGCCGAAATAGCTATAAATTCATCATTATTAATCGTAATTAATTTTATATGAACTTTATTTCAGAAAAGCTACTTTAACTCCTTGCATGAAAAAAGGACAATTGTAATCAATGTTCAAGTTGATGATATTATTTTAGGCAGTGTTTTGTCAATCTTAATATCTTAATAAACTTGAATAAATCAAAAAAAGTAAACAGGGTAAGGGTTAGCCTAAAAGGACGTAACAAAACAGCAAACGTTTCGGCAAAGAGCCTTTTCAACAAATAAAATAAATATAAAAAATAATCAATAAAAACTTATCTGCGGTGAAATCCAAAGAGACTTTACTTTCATTGACTCATTGGGTTTCACCACAGCGAAGTTTTATTTTTTTTATATTCGTTTTATTCGTGTATTGTATATCCGTTGAAAAAGTATCTTTGCCGAAACGTTCTCTGTTTTGTTACGTCATGTCAGGCTAACCCTTACCCTGTTTACGTCTTTTCCATTTTCAAGTAGAGGGTTCAGGTCTTATGCAAATATGTTAAGGAGGTCCCAAGGATGTGCAGGGGCCAAAAAAAAAAATTACCGAAAAGGTTTACTGGATTTTCTGGAAAATCAAAACAACCCGTAAAAATATCAGTATTTTGTCAATTTCGCGTCAACTATATCATCTATTTGGTTGAAATAAACACCTAACGGTAAACAATAGGTAGAGCAATGTTTAAGAGGGATTTTTTTTTTTTAAATGCTATTTCATGCGAATCACGTAATCTTAGCAGAAACGTGTAGATAGATCTAGCAATTGCTTTATTTAGTTTCAGAATTATTGATTTGAAATTACTTTAAATTAGTTCTAAAGGCACACACAAAAAAAAACAACATGTTACTCCGCTACTTTACTCACTTTATTGGCTACCCATACAAGCCGAATTGATTACAAACTCGCCGTTCTGTGTCACAACTTCTTTTCTGACTCATGCCCTTCATATCTTACTGAACTTTTGTCAGTCTACTCACCAAGTCCTCAGCTACGCTCTTCTGCAGATACACGCATTCTCTGTGTTCCTAAGACAAGAACTAAAATATTTGGCGAAAGGTCATTCTCTTTTTGTGCAGCCAAACAATGGAATTCTCTACCATTACACATCCGTAGTATTCCAACTGCTAAGTCCTTCAAGAATGCACTTAAGACAAATCTTTTTAAAATTTATTTTGAAAATTAATGAAATAACATTTCTTTAAATGATTAACGTAGCTGATGTATAACGTATTGTCATTTATGTAGTTAGTATGATATGAATGTTTCTTTTATTAATATATGTATTGTGATTTCCATGTAAAGCGCTGTGAGCCCGGCTCCTTGCTGGGATACAGCGCTATATAAATTATCATTTTATTATTATTATTAATCTATAATGATAGTTGATATGCTTTTCCCGCATTTTGAATGCTTATGTTAGATTGGTTCGCGGTGCGCATTATATTGACAAATTGTTGGTGTGATGTAGCGTGAGGGAATATTGCGTTATATTTTGTTTAGTTTTAGAATTACTTTTTTTTAAATGACTTTTAAGTTAATCTAGAACATTTTTCCCTGAATTAAAACAAAAATCGGAAATTCTTTGTTGGAAATTGCGTTTAAATACTCATTCGAGATTTTATTAGTCTACTTGCTTAGTACTATACGACGGGGTGGATAGCGAAGTCAATAGTTCACTCGCCTAGCAAGCTGAGGGTGTCTGATCGATCTACACAAAGCCATGGTAAGAATGATGAATGAATAACGCTAACTAGCGGTAAGAAATTTCTCCGCTTACCTGGTAGGAAATCCACCAGGAAACATTAGATACCCCTTATGACCAACGGTAATGGGACTTACTTTATTTAGTACTAAACACTATACTTTTGTAAAGATTTGGGAATTAATGACTTCATAAAATACTTAGTTCTAGATTGTACATTTGTATGTATTTTCAAATTTAAAAACGAATTTTAAAATAAAAGAAATCATTTTGAAAAGCAAATTTCCTGTATATTTTCTTGTTTCTGCCTCCGTTCATTTTCTACAGCTTTGAAGTATCCTCAAAATGCTACAATGGTATATTCACTATTTTGGATCATGAAGTCTGTTTAATGACTCGCAAGAAACTATTATATATTTCCAACGGTGAATAGACACGGAAAATAATGCATGAAACAACTATTTAGTTAGCTACAATAGAGAGTTCGTTTCAATTTAAGTACCATGTGAACACAATCGGTGTAAAGACCTGTTTGAGCAAGATTTGAAGTATAGATTGTATGTCTTTCTTAAACCCCAAAATACTTTCCAGATGTATTAAGATGTATTAACAGGCGTTGAGCATCTGAAGTCCATTATTTTAAAATCATCATTTATTTCAAATAATCTCAGATAAGTCGTAAGCATATTGACTTTTGCGTCATTGAAATCATATACACAAACTACAACATCTTCTTTTTTTTATCAATCGTTACATATCACAAAACTGGTCATGTTTGATATTTACGTGAAAATAAATGGAGATGTATCGATTACAATGGAACAATATTTCGTATCTTTTTTTCTGGAAGACAATTTTTAGCAAACTATATCTTCTAAAATTGCTGTGCACTTAGTTGAAAATAAGATGACACGTTTTCTTTACCCCATTTTAAACGGTTTTCTTAAAGTGGTCGATTGTAGTTTCCAAGCAAATGCATTGTTTTCAGAATATTGCCTTTTTACAACAGTATTGATCTCTCATGTAATAATAATCAAATGTCTAAATTTCTTGAAACTTTGTTTAATGTTCACTGTAACTGACGCTTCTTCGATACAGAATATTGTTAAAGATTTGGTCACACACTTGTTAACTTATTATTCAAACACTGAACTCCAAGTCAGAATGCAAAACTAGTTATGTTTAATTCCTCAACATCTTTACTATCTTATCAAACCAACATTCGTGTCTACTCAGTATGTTTCTAACTCTGTCCTATCCCTACATCTCTCTCCGCCTGTCTGTCCCTGTGTCCTCCTAACTCTCCCTGTGTTCGTCAGTGCATCCCCTTTATACCCGTCGGTCTCCACACCTATACGGTCAAACTTGTTTGACTTAACCAATCTCTGGCGAGACTACCACACCCAGGCCTGCTGCCGTCCACAAGCTTGCCTCGTTTCTCGCCCGCACCCTTACCGCTTCACTGGACACCGCGGGCCTGTGGTAAATGCCCGTCCACATTAAAGGACCCAAGCTTGTCGTCCGTCACCAGGATCCCAGGTTGGCCTCGTTCCTCGGCCGCAACCATCCAGCTTCAAAGGACCCGTCCCTCTGAGCGCCGACAATTCGCCCCCAGGGGGCCTCCACACACTTCCCCTGCTCACAAAACTTATGTCGTCCTCGACATCAAATAACCATAAGAACCATCTCGATATATATTTGCTTAAATCGGCTTCGAGTCACTAAGACCCTCTGGCAAAACAATTCAAAACAAATACACCGCGAGGCTATTGTGTTTACCTCCAACACAACCTTGCCCTCACCATTCCTACATGACTCCAGTCCTACCCCGTTGAACCGTCTCAACCCACAAACGCGTGTGTCAGTCAAGTCATAGTCACATGGTCAATTATCAACATCATTGAAAGCAACCTTACAAAACATAAGTAGGGGAAAATTTCGACAAAAGTAACATGTCAAACATATAGTTGATAAAAATATCTTACACAATACATCCAAGTAATGCATGAGACACATAAATCATAAAAATACATAAATTTCTCAACGCTATTCCCAGTCATCAACTACGTACATCTATCATATTTACAGTGAAATTAACAGACAAACGTAACGTCAGATAATGGCATCGGACGATAAAAATACACATAGACATTTCCTACTCGTCATCAATTAATGGCATAAAAATACAAAGCAAAAATACTCATGTCATAATAATTACTCTGTTCAAAAGCATAAGACAAACCAAGCACACATAGCAATCTCATCATAATGTGTTAAAAGCATAACACAAACATAATCATTTCATCAAAGGATAAAAGCAAAAGACAACCGAGGCCAAGCACACAAGTCTTCTCATCTTTGTCACAAATCAACTCATAGCATGAGACCACCCAAGCACAACAATTCATTTCATCATTAACATGTTCGTGTACCAGCATTACACAAACAAAACACAATTTGTCAATTCATTTTCATAAATCAAATAGCATAAGACAGCAAAACATTTTCAAGCAGGTCATCATGTTAAAAAAAAAATTCAAGTAACAGCATTACACTAACACACAAATAGGCAATTCATCATTATCATTGTTCATAAAGCAGCATACGACAACAAAGCATAATACTATCAATTTCATAATTCTACCAATTCAAGTCCATCGCCTTAGTTGGCCTAAAGCGCTTGACCATAGTGACATTGACCCTGTCAATGTAAGAAGTAAAACATCAAGGAACACACACACACACAAAATGCACAGAGCAAAGAATTCTTAATCATCTTCCAACTTGAAAGACAATCAAACATATGTACATCGTGACATAATTATGAACAGTCCCAAAATGCAATGCTAATAAACTCACAACTTCTTCTAGTTGTACCTCATCACCTCATACCTAGAATTGCCATCCTTTTTACCGATTCATCAATCGGCTCATTATACATTTAAGACACACACACAAATCTTAATCCAAAAAATTTGACTTTACATCGGCAGAACCTTAAACGGCCGATCGCAAGCATGTTACCACTGAATAACCTGCTTATAACACATCAATTATTTACACACACAAATGACCCCTCAAAAAAAATGTTCCCATTAGTACAACCGTACTTCACCGGCAGATTGTAACATCAATCAACCTGCTCATAATACACTTATAATTTCATGTACACAAATCAAGGAAAAAATATGCTTAATCATAACTTTTTACAACCTGTACAACCTTAACACATCCTCATCATTATTCTAGAAATGACACGAAAAACAAAATGCACCATAACATGTTAAAAACCAGCATGTTACACACTACGACAGAGTTATACACAAGAAAATTAATGGCACACTACACACACACACACACACAATAATATTTTTTTGCCTGACCTTACGCCGCCATAGCCATCTGATTATCAATGCCCTGGTAGACTTCTGGTATCCAAGTAGTCTCAGCAAATTGTCTATCATGTCTTTGATCAGTGTTACAGTCATACAACAAGAATTTGTCCCACACATGAATTGAACGATTCTCTGGTTGTACATGGTGCCGAGCATCTCTTGCTTCTGGTGGATTGACCTCCCCTTCTTGATGACAATTCTGTCCCGACGTGACCCGTGTCACATTGCATGTCCTGATAACGCCAGGAGTGTCCACTGGGCTGTTAGCTAAGCCAATGTCAGACGAAAACCCCTAGCTCCAAAGAGTTCTTCTGCAAACGTAGTTTGTTTTTGTTCGACGACACTCACGAATCACACATGGAGATTCCATGTCAGGCGACATGTCAAGATGTGTAATGGGCCGTTGAATTACACATGTCGTAGTTGGTAACTGGACACTGGTTGTCGTTGTGGGAATCTCATCATCGCGTCTCGATGCTTCTACTGACATCTACTCCGAGTTCGATTCTTACTCATTGTCAATTAGCTCCCGTTGGAACTGTCGGAACTTTTGATGACTGTTCGCATGAGAACGTTCTATGCGCTGACAGAAAGCGACACTACGAAATTGGCACTAAGTTTTACCCAGTCAGAGTTCTCGCTGTACTTTGACTCGATGGGTTGCCTCCATCGTTGTAAATCTGTTTATCGGTAACACATACAGCTATGCGACTTGGCGAACTAACTACTTCATGTTTTCTGCTACATCCTCTGTGTTACGATCTCTTAGGAAACGTTGCCAATTACTTTGAAGACTTCAAGGCTTACTACTCCTGGGAGACGCTGCAAGGTTGTATCCCACCGCTGCCACCATTTGCGAAAGATTTGGTCACACACTTGTTAACTTATTATCCAAACACTGAACTCCAAGTCAGAATGCAAAACTATTTATGTTTAATTCCTCAAGATCTTTACTATCTTATCAAACCAACATTCGTGTCTACTCAGTATGTTCCTAACTCTGTCCTATCCCTACATCTCTCTCCGTCTGTCTGTCCCTGTGTCCTCCTAACTCTCCCTGTGTTCGTCAGTGCATCCCCTTTATACCCGTCGGTCTCCACACCTATACGGTCAAGCTTGTTTGACTTAACCAATCTCTGGCGAGACTACCACACCCAGGCCTGCTGCCGTCCACAAGCTTGCCTCGTTTCTCGCCCGCACCCTTACCGCTTCACTGGACACCACGGGCCCGTGGTCAATCCCCGTCCACATTAAAGGACCCAAGCTTGTCGTCCGTCACCAGGATCCCAGGTTGGCCTCGTTCCTCGGCCGCACTTGTCCAGCTTCAAAGGACCCGTCCCTCTGAACGCCGACAATTCGCCCCAGGGCCTCCACAATATTAAGGTGTTATTTTATTTTACAACATTTAATAGTATTAATTTTTGCTCCGATTTCTGATTCCTTTGAAATAATAAAGAATTTGGTAATGTTGAGCCTTTGTTCTTACGTGTCTATTATTTTATTTTCGTGTGTCAAGCTTTAATTTCATTAGATAAGCACTCTTGTGCACTAAACAAAAGACATTTAAATAGAATTTCTATAGTTTAATTTTTTCTTCTATTTTTTTTTATCTTGGCTTTTCTTTTCTTTTATCAAACTTTACTTTAACGTTTTTCATTTGTAGAAGCTTATTAATGAGTAAGAACTTGCCACCCCACCCCATCCCCAACATTGCGCCACTCAGAGCATTCGATTGGCTTATGATTCAAATTGATATGAAACATTATATCTTTTTTTATTTTTTTACAACATAAGCTGCTGACAAATTTGAAGAATCGTCGAAGGGATTACCACAGTCTTTGGTTTCCCAGTGCAGTAGCATTAGTATCAGAATAGTTTATACATAATATGGAGTTTGAAGTTTAGGCAGTAGAACCGTAAAAATATTTTAGGATAATACATTAATTTATTTGGCTATTCTTTTATTTGTTATAAAACCTCCATATGAAAAATAACATTTTCATTTTTAGAAACTTATTAGCGACTAGGAATTTGCCGCCCTCGCCCCCCTCGCTACGCCACTGGATCAGAGGATGTTACCGAGATGACATCGGATTTGTCAGAATTAAGAATAAAATGACATAAAATGTCACAGAATGGGAATGATGCGACAACTCAATTGTTGGAAAATGAGAATAAAATGACATCTGAATGGTGGAAAAAAAGAAAATAGTATATCATTTGTCCTTTCGGTTCCTTGTGGAACATAGGGCCTCTGTCAAAGCTCGCCACTGTGCACGGTCCATTGCCAGTCGCCTCAGTTCTTCCCAGCTCTACCAGTTCTTCCAGCCTCATCTAACATGCTCCGTCTCCATGTACGCTTTGGTCTTCCTCGCTGGCGTTTACCTTGGGGTTCCAATCAAAGGCCTGCCTAATATACTATCTTATCTTAGATATACAGAGGCTCCTTCTATGCAGAAGATAATTGCGTCCACAGACCATGAGAGATGATCTGTTGGCAAGTGATGCAGCGGTCACAGGCCACGGCTATAGGGGTTCCACTCATTACCCCAGCCGCCTAACTATTGTCTAGTTAGGTACCCATTTGGAGCTGGGTGACTCGGGGACTCCTCAGGCCCCGAGAACAAATCCTCACTTTCGTGTGGATTCGAACTCGTGACCATCAGTATGACAGTCGAAAGCGCTACCTCTCGACCACCACTATACTAAAATATATACTGCCTAATATACTAAAATAATATATGCTTGAGGGTAAATATATAAGAGTAACATAGTCGGACAAGGGGATGTGGTTGATGTTGGCTTAAAAGAAATTTGGATTTTTTACATTATATGTAACTGATCGTTGTATGAATACAGAATTGGTGTTGTGATACATTTAAATTACTTTCCCTTAGGCTAATTAAACACGGGACTTGTTTAAAACCTAAACTTAATTCTACGTTGACCATACATAAACATAGGCCCTTTATTGGACACTTTTTGTCAGGATTAAAACAAAATTTAAGTTTATGTTTAAAAAATCAAATTAAATGAAAAGTTCAGCTTAATGCCTTCTTCAGTAACAGATAGTAAGCAAGAAGCAACACATGATCAGCAATATGTAGAAACATTTTCTGTTTTAATATTAACAAATATTTACTTCAGATCAGCTTCATATCTATTATTACAATTATTTTAAAGCATGCCTTAAAATTGCATTGTGGAATAAGGACATCAAGATTTTGTAGCAAATTATATTATCATTACCGAACAGGGCATGCGGATGGGTGCATAGATACAATAAAATAATTTCCAAGTATCTATAGGCTTGACTTCCGAATCTCTTCATTGTGAAGGTCACTAGATGTTTTTATTTCCGGTTACACTACGTGACTCTCCTTGACAGCTAGCTAGACAGGATGTCGAAATATGGAGTTACTGCAAACATAAGAATGAATTACTTAACATTGCAGGCTCAATAATACCCAGAGTCGTGCTCCATGTGGTTATTGGTGACCGCTCCGTCCAGCTTTTTAGTGCAGGGGGAGGTAAATTAATATATCTTTGTAAATGAATGTATGTCTGCCTGTTTGCACGGTATGCCTTACTACATTATCCATTCCATCAGCATGAAACTTAGAGATGATGTTGAATGATGGATGGTAATCGGCAATTAAAAAAATAGATAGTACAGTTATGGGGGTCGGGAGACCAAAAGTATCGTTTTTACCTTATACAAATTAGTTTAAGCTTTAGCTGAAACTTAAAAGGATAGATCTAGACCAAACATGGTACATAAAAACTTAATAGCCCTTAATATAATGATATAGGGCAATGAGCTCCAACTTTCCATTTTTTCAGGGCGGAAGTAAGAAGAAAATCTAAAAATTTTATATTTTATTCACATTCTCTTTTGCACGATTTTGAGAAAAATTGATAGATACATTTTTTAAAAAAATCTGAAATTCTTGGGAAAACAAGAGTGCAAACTAAATTTAAATATGGAAAATACAATTAAACATGACTCCACTCTAAATGAAGTAAGAACGTGATTACATATAAGAAATAATCCGTTTCCTAGAATAAATAAATAAAATTAAAACGTCTTAGGTGTTCAATATCCAAAACAAGAGCATCAAAATCCAGAAATATGTAAATGCTTATTTGTAAAATAAACTTTCTGGTGTAAATTCAACTGATTGCTAATAAGTTATTTCTGTACAGTGAATAGCTAATTATTACGTGCACAATATGAAAATATTTTTACTAAAACTATAATAATGGTAGATCTAATGGAAAAATCAAATTACATTAATTTCTAATAAAAACAAAACAGAAAAATAAATCGAACTAATAAACACAAATTAAAGTAATATGACACATTTATCTAAAAATAAGAATCAATAAACAAATTTAAGTAAAATGACATGTGTCTATAAATAAGAATCAATAAACAAATTAAAGTAATAGGACATATTTTATGTATAAATGAGAGTAATTAAATTTAGATCAAGATTGAAACGTATATTTTTAGCGCATTTTCGAGAAGTCGAATGCGCTATTGCACCCGTTTTGTCCGTCCGTCCGTCCGTCATCACCTTTGATCTCAGCATCCATAAGTCCTAGACCCATGAGGTATATATGTTTTTTGTATGTCCTGACCTTCCATTTGTGCATCAACACTCAGTTACTCGATCCGTTAAAAAACCCCGTTAAAACTACCAAAAAATATTTCGAATCGAGAGGTAACACTAGCGCAGAGAACGGCCGCCATTGCCGGAAGTCTAATACATAGTTCTGCAAGCATTGAAGAGTGGTGCGAAAGCGTGCAAAAGAATTATTATTTTTTTTTAGTTGACGTCATTAGAATATGTGTAAAAGTTTAGAGAGTTTTACGTCATCATTTGTGGTGACTTGTAGTTAGATTAAAGAGAAAATATTTTTTTTTTAAATGTAAAGAAATGACTTTTAAATTTAAAAAAATGTCAGGTATATTCATTACACAAGAAAATTCATAAAAATATGTCTAAAATCTAAACACAATTACTGATAACTACATAATGCTGATATCTAACATAAGTACTGATACATAATACGAAAATGCGCTAACACGTCCTGAATTCCAATAGGGACCAGGCTTAACATGATTTTTTCATCTTAATGCTTTTAAAATGATATTTTAAAATAATTAATAAAACTATGTATCAATTAAGGTTCAATATAGCTAAACAATAAGTTTTTCTCATTTCAAATAATTCAATTGAAAACCTCGCTTATATGAATTGGGAAAACTGACCACAAAAGCGCCTGCGAGGCTAAAATCTAGAGTCCGGACTCATGGCGAGGGAATCACATCGTTATTGATGATTAACACAAATAGTAGCATTGAAAGTCATGTGAAATATTTAATTGAAGTAGGAATAACATCCGTCTTCACTATAGACCATGACGTGATGTCCCAACTAATTTATCATAACACATCTGTTAGTAAACATTTCAATCAAAGGCAAGTAAGAAATATTTTTTTAAAAAACCCAATAAAAAGATATTGTTTTATTAAAACTAAATACAGAAAATCACATCATAATTGGCTAGATATGGTTGATGAAGTAATAATTGATTATTAAGTTAGTTGAACAGATTTAGTTTATCTTTAAAATAAATGTCTTTAAGTTACTGTGGATAAGCTAATTAATTGGAGTCAGCGTCAAAAGGCTTCCTTTGTATTGCGAGTTTATTTGTTTCATTAAAGAATAGCCTCTTATCATTGATAACTGTGCCATCTTGATCGTTTGTTGAATCTGTTTTATCCTTGAACTTTTTGAGTGGTCAGTCTTCAGACTTATTGCCACCTGAATTTCAGGAATGAAATATCATTGAAATTACAGACTAGAATTAAAAAAAACAAGAAATTTTTTTTTTAGCAAGCATCCTGCAAGAGACCTTGAGAAATAAGCGCTAATTACTTTACCTTTGTAAAGAGATAATTAAACTAATTTCTTACTATAAAAAAACGGAATCAAAGTCTGGTGTAAAATAACAATAAAGATTTTTTTTGGAAAAAGTATTGCCTAAAGATTATACAAAACTTAACCTACTTGTATTGCTTAATAACGTCATTTTCTGACCACTTTCAGAATATCCTTTCTCCTGAAAATGAAACAGACTTATTTATATCCGTAAATTGAGTCAAGAATGACCTAAATTAAAATTAGCTTAAGTTGACACTTAAAAGGCAGGTAAACATAATTTTTTCCCTAATTCCAAAATACGTAAAGTTTTCCCGCTCCTCACAAATGCAGCACTTAAAACTATTTTCTACGCTCTTAATAGTTTAGGTAGCTTAAAAGTTTCATCTTGTTAATTTTACACATAAATTTCCTCATCGCACAGTATTGCTCTCTGCCCAATTTATTAATCTTTATGTTGAGCTTTATATAAGCATAGCGTAAACGTAAGTCTGGTATGTAATGTCTCTCTCCATTTCCTTCATTTGGTGGGGCGAATATCTATAATCATACGACAAAAACATTACATGCTACATAGTGGCATAAAGGCTTTTGTAAATGAACTAAGCTAACGTCAGGTTTTGACCACATAACACATCATAGTCACGTGGTACGGCTGGTGACCTTACCTGACTCTGACCAGTGCTGATTAATTTCTGCCGGGAATCGAATGAAGTGGCTCGGTATCTCCTGAGTAGAGCCCTGAATCCGTCTTTGACCTGCAACAAAATAAACAAGTCTCAAGCTGACGTCCTCAATTCGTAGATCTAAAAATAGATATAAATATGTTACTTAGAAATTCTTCATGTAAACATTTTAGCCGCTGGAAAGATGGTTTTTCAGTGATAGAAATTTTAAAAGATGTGTTTTAATATAATTTAAATCTTTTAGATTTTTGTGGAAGGGAAATATAAAGCTAGTATAAACAGAATTATGTCCCTTACTTGGTGCTGTAGCACACATTGGAATATAAATATTGCCAGCCCCTGTCAAAAGAGAGACTGAGTCATACAAGATGCTTTGATACATACAAAGAAAAAACGTTTTAAATAAACATAAACAACAATAGTAAGTGAAACACTTTAAATTTCAGAAATAAAATCAATGTTTCTTCCATAAAAAACAATACATAAAAAAATCTGCAAGTTTCAACAATTTTTGTACGTCATGCTAACAGCAGGTATACTACTATTTACAAACGGAGAATTAAGAATGTATTTAAATGTATTATTTATTTAATTTATTTTTTAAATATTATTCCTTTAATGTTTTCTTGCAAAATAACTAAGTTACATTAATTGTGTTATTTAAGTTATCTGTATTTGACATTCAAGTTACACCAAGGGAGTTACAAACAGTTACCAATACGTTACAATGAACTGACCTGTAAAGAGTTACAAATGGCAAACAGATACTGGAAGATCTCCAAGTCCATAGTGACGGACAACACACCGAGCACCCAAGTGACACCAAGTATGGGAGCCAACACAAAGATGGACCGAGCAACTGACCTGTTGACCGTTCAAGATGCTACAAAACTGAGTGCTTTTATAATTGATTTTATTTCAATTTAAAAACAAGATGCCCGTGGCGTAGCACACGCCGCAGAGTTGCTCATAAATAATGCAAAGAAATCAAGGGCCCTAAAAATTTACGGAGTGCAAAAGGGGGGAGGGTGGTACGAAAAATACGGATTTTTTGCGTAAGTAATATATGGATAGCCCCGTGTTCGAAAATAAAATGTGGGAATTGAACGGGTACAAACACAAACATTTTTAAAATTTGAAAAAGCAATGTCTTAGATGGGGATTGAACCTGCTACCTCCGCGTGTTAGGCGAATATAATAACCACTACACTACGAAATATATGTTATTTTGTTGTTCTGAAAGAACATTGTAATTGACCTCAATTCAACGAATTGTTAGTAATCCCCCACGCTGTGCACTAACTTCTCTTGCAATCTGATTAGTCATTTGGGTCAGACAGCTTGCTTGGTGTCCGGCATGGTTGGGCCAAGATGAGAATTATATATATAGATATGGCCTAAATTATTATTTTTCGTTTAAAAAAGCGTTAGAAATGTTTCTGGGCTTATTTATTATGAGTACTAATTGTCACCCGAAGGTTTGTTTGTCCGTATGCCAAGTAAAGAAACTCTTGTGCACAGCTGCACTGCATCCATTTTTGTGTGCCATTTTTACGATCTTGGCTACGTAAATAGTTTAGACTGCTGCGCGGCGTCGGTCAGATTTCTGCACGGCCCTACAGCAGTGCAGCATATTGCTAACATTGGTAATCAGTAAACATAAATGACATAAAATATAACATGCCTGCTCAGTTATACAAAAACAAAAAGGCAGATTCTCAGTTACACAAAAACTTGAAATTTAAATAGGTAAAAAGAAATACTTAACAAAACTTAAAAATTATATACTGAACTTTGAGTCATACGCTAAAAATAAGAGACATGCAAATCATCACAAAGAACTAAAAGTTATGTCATTGTAGATTGTTTCAAATGTAGGTAAATAATGAAACAATTATTTCAAATAGTGACTTACTTCGTCTTTCTTTTAAAGTTTTTGTCCCTCATAGCGTGTGATGTCTGCATGATTTTTATCACAGCGAAAAGAATTCCGAAATTCACCTAAGGAGTAATACTCAGAAATGGTAACAAGGAAAGGTATCAGTGTTGTCTCGTCTTATATGTTACAGACGCTCCTTCTATACAGAAGATTGTTGTATCATGTGATGACCTATGGTTTTTGTTTAGTCCTGCATTCTTATTAGAGTTTTAAAGGATGATAAAGTGTTGGTTTTCCTGTTTTTTTCAGGCAACCCATCCACGCCGAATTCCGGACGGGAAATACGATAATTTTTATGTGTTTGCTCTTGCATTTAAAATAAGGAAGGTATTTTTATCTTTACGTCTATCTGAGTGTTATTATTATTTATTTTTGTGTTGTTTTTTTCTAAATTACTAATAATTGCTCTATGTATTTGTAACACTTAACTCTTGTTTCTTTTACCCTCGAGTGTTTCAAGGTTTAGTGATTCAACTAATGGTCTTACTTTTGTCAGTTTTGAATATTCTCCAGTAATGAATCTGGCAGCTCTTTTTTTGAATTTGTTATAGTTTATCAATGTTTTCTTAAGTAAATGGTGGGTACCTAACAGAAGATGCATATTCTAGTAAAGGTCTTACCAAAGTGAGTTAGCATTTTAGTTAGATTTCTCTATCACGTTTGTGCAGGTTTCTTTTTAAAAAGCCTAAGGTTTTGTTTGATTTTTTCATAATTTCACCGACATGTGGATTCCGTGATAGTTTCTCATTTATTATGACTCTAAAGTATTTTGCATCTTTAGTGTGGGTTAGTTCTTTTCCATGAATGAAATAATTTGAATGTATTTGTTTCTTTTCCTTGTTACTCTTAACATTTGAAAATTTTCTAGGTGGAAAGACATACTCCAGTTA
This sequence comes from Radix auricularia, assembly GCA_002072015.1. Taxonomy (NCBI): domain Eukaryota; kingdom Metazoa; phylum Mollusca; class Gastropoda; family Lymnaeidae; genus Radix; species Radix auricularia. The sequence continues at coordinate 623,618 of MUZC01000404.1, read as the reverse complement.
TTTTCAAATATCATCAATGCATCTATATTATTAATAAGACTTTGCTATCTTGTTCTTACTTAATTGTTCTATAGATTATACAATCATCAGCAATTAATCTAACATTTTTTTGTTCAGATATTGTTGGGTAAATCATTTATATAAATTAAATAGTAAGGGACCTAGCACAGTTCCTTGTGGAACTCCTGAGTTAACCTTTATTGGTGCAGATTTAGATCCATTAATTATCACAGTTTGCTCCTTACCCAAATGAAGTCTTGGATCCAGTTATGTAAGGGATCTGAGATTTAAAATCCGTTTTTTAATGATAAACTAAGGTGGTGAGTTTTGTCAAATGCTTTTGAGAAGTCTAGTATCATTGTATGTATTTGATCATTATTGTCTAAGCCTTTTGACAGATCATCTATTAAATCTATTAATTGTGTTTCACTGATCTGTTTTTCTAAAGCAGTGTTTATGTGGGTATAGGAAATTATAATCGTCTAGGTGGTTAATTATTCTACTATGTATAATGTGTTCTAGAAGTTTACAGGTGATCTTAGTAAGTGTTACCTGTCGAGAAGGGGTGACCTCTACGTGGTTCGACAGACGAGTAGGGTCGTGGAGCAGACCACGACCTGAAACCGACAAACCCCTGGCTTGGACAGCCGAAGACCGTTGTTAGGTGTTAGGTGCTAGTCATATATGATTACAGTCGCTGTACGGATCTTAGGCAGAGCATTTAGATGTAATGCCGATGATGAAAACCAAAGTACCCGTTGAGAGTCGGGTTACTCCGAAGCGACCTTTTCGTCCCCCTCAATTAACTAGCAACGCTGTTGAGCGGTGCCGGTTTAGGGCCAGGAGTGCCAGCACTGAATAGCAAAAGGTACCGCTAGGAAACGCTTTTGGACGCCAGCTCTGAGGAAACCTTCTGAAACCCTAGGCAGATCAGTGATGATCCCACGCTTTGCGGCGATCCAAACCATTGAGACTCGTAAGCTCTGCCGTGGTGGCGCCAGAGTGATACTATGTTGATAGCGAGTCACAGTAGGAAATTCCACACCTCTCTCGGGAGGCACACTAAGTGGGAGGCGTTTTCGACCTAGTGTCCTGGACGTCCAGGCGGCCGCTTGTAGCAGCGACCACTCCGGGGGGGGGGGCTTCTCAGTCTTTACGTCCCTTTTGGGGCCAGAGGGCTGAGGGGGTTTTCGAGGAAGCCCCATGAAGAGCGCAGGCTCGGGACTGCTGATTTTCTTCCACATGTAGGATTTTCAGTAAGTGTTACAGGTCTATAATTACCAGGTTCTGATTTATCACCTTTCTGAAAGAGGGGAGTTATGTTTGCTTTATTCCAATCCTGGGGCACTTTACCCTGATTTAGAGAGGCTTGAAAAAGAACCACAATGATTGGGGACATTTCATTGCGTAGTTCTTTAATAACCTTGCATGCAATTCATCAGAGCCCGTAGCTTTGTTTATTTTAAAGTTTTTTAAAGGAATTCAGATGACATGATATTAATGATAACGTCTGGTGATTTGATTGACTTTTGATTGATTTTCAAACTCAGCTACACACCAATCCTCACTGTAACAAAAGACGATTCCATCAACAGTGCACTTTGCAGTTGTAGAGAGACAGTTGAGTTAGAAGTGGTATTAAATTTGGAAGTTGCGATAACAGCATGAGTTTCAATATTACTGACAGTGTCAGAAAGAGAAGGCGCGAAAGCAGTGGTTTTGCTAAGAGATTGGAAGAGACTCCACAATAGCAATGACGAAAATAGTAATACATGTCATGACATGGGCGTATACAGGGGGGGCAAGGGGGCATTTCCCCCTACATTTGAGAAAAATGACATAATTTTTTTTACAATTAAGCTGAACTAAATTTCCCTCAAGTTAATTATATTAAATACAATGTACACATATCAAACATAAAAAAGAATTATATCTGCAATTATAACTGATTACATTACTGATTGTTGTAAATAAAATTTTCTGTCACATTTTCAGAAAAAATACGCCAGCATTTATATGTATGTGTCCATGTAGTTTCACATAGCAAACGAACATTTTGATTTAGTTTTTTTTTTTGCTGAGTACTTTCGTGTAAAACATTTTAATTGATTTAATTGTTCCTATTGTGTTTCGTATAGCATTCATATTAATTAAATCGTTCTCGACAAGATTAAGATTATGTGAACTGCTATGTACAACTGCTTTTGGGTATTTTTCTAATTATTGCTTGGATTCCTCCTTCTTTACCTTCCATTTTAGAACAACAGCAGTATCCTTAACAAACAAGCTTTGTCATATCTAATCCTAATTCTAATGAATTTTAATGATGGTGTTGGCTAACCCTTTAGCTATTCTATAGACAATTGAAATATATCCCAGGAATTTTTCTGTGTTCATCATTTTTCCATTTTTTTCTTTGATCTAGCACCAAGTTACATCAACTCAATGCCCGAAATGTCATTTGTTGCGTCCGCAACTATAGAAAATGCAACTGAATTATTTCCTTCACAGACAATGTCTTCACGCTAGAAAGACCTACAAATTTCAATAAATTATAGTGATTTGCATGGTTGCCGAGCGCATCCGGGCAGAATAACGACTGTCAAAACAGAGAGACTTCAAAATAGAGACTGAATCCAAACAGCGACCCCCATAATAGCGACTGCGTCATTAACAGCGACTGCATCAAAATAGCGAATTTTTTATTTTGCTTGTGAAAATTTTTGAAAAACTTATTGTACCTAGCCTACAATAGAGTTTATAAAATTAAGTTTATGATGACTTGATAAGCTATGATGGATTTTTGTAGAGAAGGGAGAATAAAAAATTTAATACAATCAACTGAAGGTGTGTTTAAATAAATGATGGTGTTTTAAAGAGTGTATACACATTTTCGGGACGCATTAAAAAAAAAATATGTAAAAAATTAAAAATATAACTGCTATTACTTCAGTCAAATATAGTCGAGTATAGTCAGGAATCATTTGCAATTTCAACTCATTTGAAAGGTCGTGGGTACAGACATACCTTCCAATATCAAATTTAAAAAATGAATAATACAAATTAGAAACAGTAGCCTCAGATGTGTCTGGCTGTTGACTTGTACTGATGTCCTCAATGCCAATGATAAGTCAGATGCTGCAGACGTCACAAAATCTTTAAATAACGGCATTTCGGAATCCCGCAATTACACTACTTTTCGTTGTTGTTTTTTTAAAAGCCTGTAAATGATTTTCTATCCATCTTTGGCAATCCTGCAATTTCTACACGTATATTATTTCACAGCAAAATTTAATTTTCTTATGAGAACTTACGTTTTTTATTTATTATATGATTTAAAATATGTTATAGCTTAGCTATTACAGCGCTACATAGTGAATCTTATTAATTTCTAAGACTTTTTGCGGCACTGATGTTATACTTGAATTCAAATTAAAGGGCGAATTAAACCTGTATAGCATTGTTAATAGGGGCAGTTCATAATTAACGTCACGTGATTTTGGCCGATTATTAACCCACCACCTTTCCCTAGACCACTTGGTTACAAAAACTTATACCCCCCACCCCACACAATATGACGTCAAAAAGCTGTGACACCCCACATTAAGGTGGTGTTGTCTATTTGAAAATTAGAATGTTTCAAAACACTTTATTGTTATTTTGGTATGTATTTAGTGTAAGGCTACACTCTGATATCGTAACACGCGGTAATCCGTGAAAAACGTAATAAAATAGATAGTAAGAAATCGAATATTAAGGTGGAACTTTAGCTTATAGTACTGTGTTTTGACTTGACGTCACAATTCTTAAACTCCCCCTCCCCCTCGTCACAAAGTTTGGGACCCCCCTCCCTATAAGCGCTTGACATCATTACTGGAAATTAAAAAACGTGATTTTTTTGCCCTCCTCCCCTGGAAAAATTCCTAGCGACGCTCATGCATGACAGTAATACTTGCCATGACACTAATACTTGTCATTACAGTAATACTTGTCATGACAGTAATACTTGTCATGACAGTAATACTTGTCATGACACTAATACTTGTCATGACAGTAATACTTGTCATTACAGTAATACTTGTCATGACAGTAATACTTGCCATGACAGTAATACTTGTCGTGACAGTAAAATTAACAGTGACACGGACAGTATCGCATGAAATACCAAAGGCACACTTTTGAGTAGGTTAACTAAAAGTGGTTACATTACTTCTGTTTCGTTAATAGGAGGTTTCATCATGGATTCTAAAGCTGATATACAACAACCTGCTCTACACATCTCAATTGGAGAATCAAGCACGTTATATTGATATATTGAGTATAGTTATCACATGGCATTGATTTTGGTTTTGTTTTGCAAGCTTATAAATACACGTTAAAGATGCATGTCTTATAAATACAACTTAAAGATGCCAGAGGTATCATCAAATAATTTACCAATAAGACAGTTAATGCAGGTCCTACAAACGCCCAGAGAACTCCATAATGTGGAGACAACCAACATCTGTTACAGAAATCAAAGTCGAATCACAGTGAATAACATTTATTTCATGCATTAAATTTTTTAAATTAAAACTTTTTAAGAGGTGTTCTAAATGTGTTAGTATGAAATGGGTGTATGCGTTAAATCAAGTGAGTACTATTGTACGATTCTGTTTTCCAATAGCTCATTAATGTTATCTAATTTTTGTGGAGTAGTTCTTTCTTTTGGTCTGCTAAATGACCAAAGTAAAGAAGACTCACGCGTGGTCGGTTCCAAAGCCTTCTCCCCGTGTAATACCAAGTGATATAGCCACAATGACTAGAGGTGTACCTGGGGAATGAAACAAAGCCCGAGTCATTCATTAGCTTACTTTAAACATGAGTAGAAAAATAAATTAAAAAACTATAACTGACTATTAATGTGCTCAAAGTCACGGGAAATTAACATTGCTTTAAGGTATCCCATAAAATAATGAAACTTTTAAAGAATTTTGGTGTAAAATATAGTTTGAAAGTTTATCATACAAATGAATACTTTTTTTTCAACTTCCCGAACTTTCAGAGAGCAAAGTAAAATAACATGTTTTTATTGAGGCTTTCTTGTTTTCTTATTTGAAGGCTTAACATTTCTAATTTAGAAAAAGAAATGTAAAGTCAAATTCAAGTTAATGCTGCCAGACTTCTGGTCAAATACATTTAATGGCAGCGGAAAGGTTGTAGCTTTAAAAATGATGAAATAAATCAGAACGCCGCACTGCGATTTAGATGTTTAGTTTTTGCAATGGTAGCGCTTTATCGTTTTTCACCGAACCACAGGGACACCTAAGTATCATTTCCAGGAAATAAAAAATAAACTGTAAAAAATATGAAAATGACGTCACAGCTGACTTACCGTACATGATGATAAATAAATAACGAAGTATGGATGTTGATGAAACTGACGTCACAGACTTGAGTATGAGCAGCCCTTGAGACAGCATGACACAAAAGACAGCCAGAAACAGGTAGTGGAGCAGGGCAGAAATCACCGCACAAGCGATCTGGGTTATAAGAAAATAGACTTTAGGTCAGTGGTTCCTAGCCTATGGGTCGGGATGGTTTTTCTGGTGCAAATACTTTCTGCTAAATTCGTACTCTTGTATATAAATACATTTAACACTAATCCCAAATAGAGAAGTTAAAAGATTATTAGTATACAGAGCAATAGGTATATACTATAAATCTGTTTTAAAAAATACCATAAAATAACAACAACAGCAAAAAAGTGATTGTTAAATTTTCTTCAAGGTATTCTTTGTGATTGGTCGCTAAGTTTGCTAGATGTCCCGATGCATATCCATTATCAGGGCAGCATTGGTTTATAAATGGTTGTGTTCGGATGGCATATGTGTTTCTAATCGTTATCGATTATTTCTAGTAAACAAAATGAGGGGTAGGACTGCAATCAGTAGTTCGCTGTTTTGTTACGTCCGGTCAGGCTAACCCTTACCTTGTTTATGTCTTTTCCATTTAATTTCGATTATTTCTACCTATTGAGCCCTGTACTTAGCGGTCATATGATTCCTGCGTGTGTTTTATATTGCCCCTTGTTTAATACCCCACGTGGGTAGTCTCCATCGCTAGCCGAGCTTCGCCAATGGACCCATGTGATCGGGGCCAATCTTAGACTACTTAAAGTGTTTCTTAACATGTCATACAAGTAGCGTCCTGATGTTGTGAATTATTTGTTACTTAAAAAAGACAAGCTCTATAAATAAATCGCCTGACAGGCAAAAGCACAAAACGCGAGCAAAGAAGCATGACTATTGACACTTGCTGGGTTCGACCAATCACAGTGTCTCGTTGGCACATGAATGTGGTGCTTGGGGGGTGATTAACCGCAGTGCGCATGTTTTGAGACCCAAAATGCATAGGTTGTCCCCCAAACGCTCACTTGCATTAATCCCATTTCTTCGTACATCTGTTTGTGTCAGTTCCCCTTTTCTTTGGACTATCTATGAGCGAGTCTGCGCCGTCGGTAATTTGTGGTATCTAGTGGTAATTATTATTTTCGCATTTAGTTCCTTTCTTTGTTATTTAATTACTATTTACATGGTGTAAAATTATTCATATATTTCGATTATTCTTTCATTAGCAGTGGAAAAGACCTAAAATATTCAGAAGAATATCTGAAATTCGTCTTTACTTACTTGACTAGCATTGGAAGAGAGAAGCCACAATGTGTAGTGTCCAATGTTGATCTCAGTTTCTAGTCAATGAAACCTTCAAAACTCAAACTTCACTAAGAGACAAACCATTGAAAGCCCGATAAAATGAATTTGAAATTCTTTGCAAATATCAGGGACTTGATCGAAAAAAAAATGTTTAGTACACTAGCACAGCATTCGTGCAAACGTCATGTGAAGCCGCATTGGAAATTGTAAAGAAAAAAACTCACGCAAAGTTAGCGAACCACTCATAAAACCTTGCTTGTTGAAGATGGTTAATTTAATTCTAGTGGATTCCAGTGAGATAAAGAGGCAACTACTGTAATCTCTGTCTCTTAATGCTATTCAATGGCTTATATCAGGAATGTCCGCAAACGTTAAAGAGCAGATTTTGATTGAAATCATGATTTCACAATTTTCTTTCTCTAGTTGATTAATCAACAGACGTAAGCTCGTATGCTTCATGAAATATATAAATTAAAATAATATCAAAGACGATTTTCTATATTGTCGTCGACTTGCAACTACTACAAATTGATAAGCTATAACGGAGAAGATAAATACGTTTATAGAATGTAGGATTAGAGTGGAAAAACTCCTATGGGGTTTCAGGCTTTCAGAAAAAGTTGAGAAAGGCAAGGATAATCTTCTGCATGATTCACTGTTATTTTCTTGCCAGTAAGGCTCTTCCAACTCTTCTTCAACAGGTACATCCTTCTCTGATAAAAATGTATATTGCTTCAAAACTTGAATTCTTAACACTCTTCTGTTTAAAGAAATGTACAAAGACATCGATTCTGATCATCAGGTTCTTCTTTTCTATAGTTTAGTACGATGGTTGTCAAAATTAAATGTGAATCGCATCATTGAATTGAAAGCTGAAATCAAGGTTGTTCCTGGAAAAGCAAGGAAACACGACATTTTGGCATGCTTGAAAAACCAAAATGGGTTGAAAAGAGTAGCATATATCTAACTGATCTCTTTTTAAAAAAGGCTTAATCTTAACCTTCAGGGAAAGGAAACAAATGTTATTGCGTGGAACGATAATCACAGGGCTTTTGTATCCAAGCTGCAAAACTGGCGAAGAAAATTAAATCTTGATGACGTCACTATGTTTGAAAACCACTCCAGTGTTGTAGATAAATCTGAATGTGAAATGACGATTTAAAAGAGGAGACTACTGAGCATCTTGAAAAAAAAACGGAAGAATTATTTCGCTGAGCTGAAAGTTAAAGACGAAAAAACTAGTTGGCGAGAAATACATTCTCTGCATCCCTTGATGTAGCCAGCATTCCTAATGAATTACAAGATACACTCTTGGATTTGCAGAACAATTCCTCGGCACGTAACTTGTTAAATAATGAAAAGTTGCTGACTCAATTTGGGTGTAATATGTATCATTCATACCCAAATTTGACGATACTTGAGTTTTAGTTTCATTAATGTCTACATATCTCTGGTAGAGTGAAATTGAACTCTTCTTCATTGAAAACAAAAGAAAGAAATCTTATGTTGAGGATGACAAAAGGCTCGCGTTAAAAAATGTCATCCGGGGAATTGGGAAGCTGGTTGCTGAGATGCTCGAGTTTAGATCTTAAAATATGAGAAACACAGAAAGTATGAGACACACAGAAAGTATGAGACACACAGAAAGTATGTGACACATAGAAAGTATGAGACACACAGAAAGTATGAGACATACAGAAAGTATGAGACACACAGAAAGTATGGGACACACAGAATGTATGAGACACACAGAAAGTATGAGACACACAGAAAGTATGAGACACACAGAAAGTATGAGACACACAGAAAGTGTGAGACACAGAGAAAGTATGAGACACACAGAAAGTGTGAGACACACAGAAAGTATGACACACAGAAAGTATGACACACAGAAAGTATGACACACAGAAAGTGTGAGACACACAGAAAGCATGATACACAGAAAGTACGACTACAGACATGTTTAAAATTGTTTACTTGCCCTTTGTTTTGTCCTCGTGATGCCACTAAGAAACACGATGTATCCCAGAAAGAGACACACACAGAGGTTAACGTTTAGCACTGACCTATCACTTTTGACATATCTGGATAACAAAAAACAGAAGTTATTGGAATATTTGGTCAACGGTTTTTACAAAAGTCCAATGAAGTCTTCTAACGATTTAAACTTAAATTACAAATTATATATATACGAAATTTCTCCACCATAACATTTATATTTTTGTTTGTTTACAACAGAGCTTTAAAGTTTTTAAGACGATAGTCACGCAAAGGAGTTTCTATGCGTGTGAAACTAGTTGGTCAAAATTGAAAATTTTCCGAATCCCTGGGGTGTTTTATAGCTTATCGCACAATGAAAGTCACAGACAAACAAAGGAGAAAATATGAGAATTCTACTTACCGCCACATGACAATGTACACGGTCACAGTCAAACACAAACAGAAAAGAGAAATGGAGATTCCTATGATAGAAATGTACCCCAATATGGCTTGGTGGATGGACTGCAACAAAAACACATCATTTTTATTTAATAAGTAGAAAAGGAGGACTTGAAAATATTATCAAACTGACCATGGCTATAATCTAATTCATTCATTATCGAAAGCAGTCTTAACGTTAAGTATTCGAATATAAGGGCGGGTTCTTTTGACCACAGCTTGGGATTAACGTTAAGGTTTTTTGTTTTTTTTAGCGGTGAGTTGTCTAACAGTGAATTGTCTAACAGTGAGTTGTCTAACAGTGAGTTGTCTAACAGTGAGTTGTCTAACAGTGAGTTGTCTAACAGTGAGTTGTCTAACAGTGATTTGTTAACAGTGAGTTGTCTAACAGTGATGCATTAAACTTAATTAAACCATCAATTAAAATCTTTGCTAAATAAAAATTGACAGCAAGTAAAATAACTTTTAACTGATTTTATTTAAAGTACACATTTTGATCTAAAAACAAAGGTTGATGTTCGTAACGTCAAATTTAACACCTCCACCTTTGCTATCCCTGATTTAAATATTTTTAATTTAAAATTAAAAGACCATCTGACCGAAGGCGCCTTCATGCTCATCAACACAGCGAAGTTGGACAGATGTGAACAGTGACAGTCAACGGTGGTCTCCCTTAGGATGGTCTTACAACCTTGACTCGACCAAACGCCTGATATGCTGGCACAGAGACAAGAAACGCATTAAATCTTAAGATTATATTTTTTTTCTCTAAAACATCCTCATTTTACACACTTAAAGCTGGAAGATATGTCAACTTTTATTTCATTGTGTTTTTAAAGTGAAGTTACATCAAGTAAAGTGGAATCTTTAAAGTCTATATGGTACTTTCAAAGAGAAAAAAAATCAATGCAGTTGGAACCAACAGTATTTTGAATTTGGTCTTTAAGCACGTTGAATCAGAAGTAAAACAAAAACAACAATACAAGGTAAGCTCTGATTATAGACCGTAACGCTCACTTTTGTTTGGTATCTAAAAATGAACACACAGCTCCATGTCGTGGTTCCTAATCAAGAAACAAAAATTTTTTTGTATCAAAGTCAGTTGCGAAATACTGAAATTAATAGAACATAAACTAGCATGGAGACATATTCACAGTAACTAGAATTTACACAAGCATGTAATTTTATTTAGACAAGCATAGCACATATTCTTATTAAAAGTAATTTTTAAATGAGAAAAATTATTATTTCATTGAACTTAGACAACCATGGGGATAGGTCACTGAGTATTTTCAAAAGGTGTAAAAAATTGAGATTTAAAAGAAGAGATGTTTCTGTGAGTCCCTTGTCCACTAAACACAGCAAAAATGTTCCTTTGTCGCCATAGATTTGTTTTAAACTCATTCCGTAATCAGATATATATATATTATTTAAACGTTTGGCTAAGACTTCTTCAATTAGCTGTATATAATTCATGAACTACCACTTCTTCTTGACTGGTTTATCAACTTTACCCGAACAATTACAATAACCAAATTTAAAACCCACATGCATACATGTAAATCTTTATAAGTTAACGACATTATTTCAGGAAGTTGAATACAATCTGTATGATTTTAAGTTTTAACTATTTTACAGTTGCAAGACTCACTCCTGTTTTAAAGTTAAGTATGACAATGAAAAGACTTATTTATATCTTAATGGTAACTATTACAATTTCAAGACTTACTTCTGTTTTAAATGTAAGTATCAGTGGTGGGGACAGAGATGAGGGATATGTACTGAGGGAGAAGGAAATGACGTCAGAACCAATTCGCTGTTGTTTACTCTCTTCTTCACTTGAGCTGCTAAAAAAATTGTAAAAACTCATAATAATATTATAATTTAAATGTAAAAGATGAACTATTTCTAGGGCCTCGTCATAAAGTTAATAAAATGCACATTTTAAATATAGAGGATTTTTTGTATACAATTAGTGAACTATGGTGCTTTATCCTTAACTTAATATTCGTTAAGTAAAAACAAAATTCATCTTTTAAAAATAGAAGAAATTGCTAACCCTTTAAAGGTAAATCTTGAGTACTGTTAGGTACCCACCCAACGCTCCTTTCATATTCAGTAGAGGGGCTACCCCACGGATCTCGGTGATTTATAACTTTGCCCCCCTCCCCCTATTCACTGAACAGTCAATCGCGACTGATCAGGGTAAACCTGGTGGCGTGTAGTTACGCCCACATCACCACCTGATATCTTAATTTAACATTCTGGAAGGTATTTTTGAATTCATTAATGAAAGCTTGTTGTTCTTGTTTGTCCTAAAACTAGAAAATTCCAATGGAGTTGGTGTAAATAGTGGCCAAACTAAGACAGAAGGAGCAACACCTCATTTACGCAGAACACCATAAGAGATAACACAGACGGACCGAGAGATACTGAGAGCGAGCAAAATAAAGCACAAGTGCATACAATTTTCATCGTCACTATTATTGATTAATGGACGCGGTGGTCCAAGTAGTAGCGCGCTGGACTGAGGAATAATAATAATTAAATAAAATGATAATTTATATAGCGCTGTATCCCAGCTAGGAGCCGGGCTCACAGCGCTTTACATGGAGATAACCATACATATATATATAACCACTGCAAGAACTCGAGTCAAGAGTTCGAGCCGTTTTACTGGCAAGGCCACACAATCCCTTGCTCGTTAGTGGTCAATGAAACTTGTGAACGCTAATTCACTTGCCCCCATAGGCCTTACTGGTCTGAAAGGGGTCATTATCATTATTACTATTATTAATATTATTATAGATTATTGTTACCATTCATTATTGTGATTATCTCTTATATTTATTTATTTTAATTATTCTTATCTTATGATTTTTTTTTTTACAAAATCTAATTGATTATTAATTTCATTACTTGATTAAAATCACAGGTATCGTGCGTTTACGTTGGATTTATTCGTAGATTAAGTCAGTTACTGTTTTAAATATTTCTTTTGATGCTGCGTGCCGTTTCCATAACTGTCCTGACTCCTTCGTTTCATATAATGATACAAGTTCTTCTTTCATTTATTTCCGTACTCAATACATCTAGTCTAAACATCTTATCGCCATTAATTAGTAATCTTCTAAGAACTAACACGGGAACCTCGACATAAAAAATATCTGAACATAAAACACAAGACTCTATCTTATCTCATCTCTCCGTGTCTCTGCATCGCCACGCATCACTGACTAACACGCATTTAATATAGGCCATCCGTCAACTCCTAACATGTCAGTGAGTGAACAGAAATCCTACAATCATTTAATGGGTTAATAAATTTCAAACCTTAGTTCATAACATTTAACAATATTTACATTCAGTGATTCTCATACCCTTGACACTAGTCTTAATGACTTGTCTCTGGACTGAACCAAATCATTTGCTTCTTGACTACCCAAAGTGACTTTCCTCTTGTCTAAATTAATGTTATGTTTAACTCGACCAATCAAACGCACGGGCTAGGGGCCGTCCATAAAGTACGTCAATCTCCAGACGGTGGGATGGAGGGGGTGTAAGAAAGTGTAACAGTTTGTGACAGGGGGAGGGGGTGTCCAGCCATGTGTAACTGTGTTTTATGTTAATTTTTAAATTATTTTGTTACTTAAAAAATATATTTTTGTACGAAAGTGTGACGTACTTTAGGAAGGCGGGGGTTTGAGATTTATGACAGTTTGTGACAGGGGGGAGGGGGAGTTTAAAATGGTAAAAAATATCGTGACGTACTTTATGGATGACCCATTATAAGTTAAATAAAATACCTGAAGACACTAAACTTTTTGGAAACGTTTCTGTAGATGATGACAGAGTAAGCCACGGAATCTGTAAATGGAAATGTTTTTGTTAATTTTGTTTTGATTGTCAGTAAAAAGATGAAAGAACAAGTGTGGAACTAGTTAAAATACTTGTAGCAATTATAGGAATAGCTTAAATCTAACTACTACATGACGTTAAAAAGATGAGTCGTATAACATCAGTGTAACAATAATGACTAGTTGAGAAAATGTATACAACGATTATTTGTTTGTTATGCAAGATGGGTAAGGGCACATGTTCGTCGTTGGCTTTACAAAAGTAGCTGACACAAATGTTGAGCGCTTCTGAAACTTTCAGTTGTTTATCTTTCATATGTGTTATTCGAGGTCTCATAACATTGAGTATGGTAATAATTATTCGATGGTCGTTGGTAGGTCAGCTTCCAATGAGATTATGTTTGTTGATATTATAAAGCGTCATCAATCACCCCCACACACTGCTCCCTGTCCAACATTGGCCAAGGTTCAAGAATCTTTGGAGTGATTCCCCTTTAAACTTGTCTCAACTAACCATTCAAGGCGTCGCCTGACAGGAAGACTCTGTTGGTCGTCTGATTGGTGCTGTAGGTCACGTGGTCAGGTTTGGGAAACGTGATGTTGTCTTTGGTTGGTCCGGTGCTGGCCACAGTAATGACTGAAAGAAATGATAGAGGGCTTAAAGGAAATCCAAACTATATACGGAAACACTTCTACCTAATTCATATTTTAATCCTTCCCACACGATTTTCCACGATTATGATAAAATCATTCTCGTGTTTTATTGTTTCAATATCATTGAAACATTATTACTTACATTTTTACTTATCACCCAAATAAGGGAAATTATTATTTTTTTTTTAAAAGCTACATTTGTTACGCTTATTTTAAAAGCGTTACTGACTAAAACTTTAGGTTTTACTTCCCAAAGAACGTAATGACACATTTGTTGTTCGTCCGAATTAATAGTTGAAGACCTTTCTCATTATAATATTCTAGTATTTCCGCAGCAACGTGTGGCTTATTAAAGCTATTTTTACACGAAATGTGCGTCGTAATATCGGAAAAGTGATGGATGGGATATCATCAAAAGAGTTTTGAGAATGATCCTTCCTGATCTGAGGCCTCGACTTGGAAGCCTGTTGTCTGTTAGCCTCACAGACAGATGGACCGTTCCGTATAACAAAGCGTAAAGGGGCTGGGCCACTGGCTGCCTCCTCCATGGAGTCATGCAAATATCAAAGACCTTTTAGAGCAGCTTAAGTGTATCCTTATAACGCTTTAGGGGACCTACACGGACTCTATGCCCAACAGTAAGCTCACCACAGAGAAACCGCTTTGGGAGCCGATGGTCCCGCATGCGCACTACGACCTCTGCCTAGCATAGATCGAACTGAATTATGTGTATGTAGTTGCCAGGTCGTCTTGCCCTGACTAATATTTTGTTACCTGGAAGTTTTTCCTGCAATTTTATTTTGAGAATTTTTCATAGGCTTTTGTTGTAAAAATGGATTAACAACCTCGAAAGACTTCAGTATATGGTCAACCTTTCACATGCCTATAGTAAAGTAAGGAGCACTACAACTCTGTATATTTTTAGCTTTGTTTGGATGTTGACAACCTGTCTATTTCACATACTTTTATGCTGTTTGCCAAATGCCGCACTGATCTTGGAGATTCTCATGTTCACCTCGTCATCAATGTTGGCATTCTGAGATGACGGACTGCCAAGTTGAGCATAGGGGCTCACTGCCTTGATTTTGTTGTCATTTATGATTATAATAGGCTCAGTGTAAGGTTGACTGGGGCCGGCTGGCACAGAACTTATTTTCGTAGTTTGAGCTCACAATTGAAAATTTATCTGCACGAAGTTGCTTGTGTGCTTCTGTGCCAGCGTAAAGGGCGTTTTAGTTAGAAAAAGATGGTCCAGAACAGGGTCTGACTTTTCTTTTCTTTTTCCTTTAAATCTCACGAGATTGAAGAAGTTACAAGCAGTGCAATATCTAATGAGCAGTCATCCATTGGTATTCTCTAATGGCGCTGTAAGCATGGCTGAGAACAAGAGACTAAACAGTGTTTTGGCCATAACACAAGTTCGCTCTACATCATTAGTAACATTGAGGAATTCAGAGGCCTCTCCGTGGTCCTTTACCCGAGTCTGCATGCCATCATGGAACTGCCATACAATGGCTATAATTTTTACGGCAACCGTGTTTGCTATAATCCTCAAAAGACCCTTTCAAAAAAACTGTATCAAATGCTTTTGTCGACTGTTTTAAGATACTTCTAAAATTCGCATTTGCTTCTTTGTAATATTCCCTGTGCATTTAGGAATTAAGGAGGTATGTTTGCTTCGATTGATAGTAATGATATTCCACGGTGATTATCACATGGTTGACAGTCTCCTTTCTTGCTTAATCAGGTGAACTATTGAAGCATCTTTAATATCATGGATTATTGACTCTTGTTGCCACCTCTATAACACATTTAAAATGAAAATTTTCAAGTAGGTTCATGCCGCCTGCTTTGTTATTCTCAGCTAGAATTGAGTAATCAATGACTTACTAAAAATGATAGGCCTGACTTACCAATGTTTTTATCGACGATGAGAGTCTCAGTGATGTTCTTGATGTTCTCAGATTTAAGGTAACTTCGTACGATGTCTTCCATGGCTTTCATCAGAGTTGAACCCACGTTCTCTGTTTGGTTGGCAGAGATCAACTCCTTCCATATGCTGGTGTCGGCTGCTAACAGTTTGTCAGTGATTTTAGCCAGGCTCTGAAATCAATATTACACATCAGTTAGTTGCATATATGGTACTAGATACCAAATTTAGTGACACTAGCAGGAGTCTCAAATTGTAATAGTTGAACTAAGCTAATGATAGTAGTAGGGTATTGAATTTTAGTACTTTGGCAAATCTCACTACTTTAGTTGGTGACTGAATTTGTAGTCGTTATTATTTTTTTATGAAGTTAGTAGGTAATAATAAATTTATAAGTGCTGAACGAGTCTAATGATAGTAGTAGGAGATTAAAGGTTTCGCTACATTTGAGACACATAAAAGATAAAGTACGAATGACAGAAGTAGTGGGTGAATACTAAATTACTGATTATTGAGGAATATGATGATTTAAAAGAATAATATCCAAAATAATAGCAATATGTTTGAGAAAAAGCTACATCCAATTAACGACTGAAGTATGCTCAAAGCTTCTTTCGCCATGTTGGTATCTAGTTATATTGAACATTTTTAGTTGAAAGATTTTGTTGCGAAGTCTATTGATTACCTTAGATCGAATGGCTATTGTTTGTGTCAATCAACCGATAAGTGATGTCCCTTTATTAAATTACGAAATCGCTTTTTAAGGCTACCAGTGTTACAAAAGGTTATCCGAATCGGCAGTGAATCATAAAATATAATAAAACGCGCTAGTTACCTGCAGCGTATCACTGGTAACAACCAGATTAGCAGATGCTTCTCCAATGAGTTGAAGTATGTTGACAATCTGTTTGATGTCCCCCGACACAATGGTGGTGTTACTTTCTAGAGCTGTCGTCACTTCCGCTGATATGTTTCTGATTTTTTCCCCGAGTGTCTCGCTTCTTTCAATTCTCAAATCTTTGGACTGCAATAAAAATTCGCTGCGAAATATTCTCAAAGATATTAAGAGAAAAACGTCATTTATTGTTTGAGTAAGGGCGGCAATATTTATGGTTTAAGCTCTATCTAGAAAAGTCAGCCTCGGTTGATGTACACATTTCTCGACTTAATAATATTTTTTTTTTTCGAATAACGGCAGTCTCCGAAAGGTCCAATATAATGTACCCAAATCTTAAAACCTCTTGGGTTGGGTGTTGTATGTTGAATACTTATCTCATATGGGTTTAATCGTGAATAGTTGATTCATGAGAATTTTTTTTCAGAGATTTTTTCGTGTGGAGCGTTATATTTTGGATGTGCAGGGATTTACAGTGGCAACAAAAGCTTCGACTTGCGACCAACTCTAAAGATACATTTTAAAAATATTGATGAAAAAACATGCGGAAACATACATTTTGATAGTATATGAGTCTTTATGTGTTTAAGCTTGTCTTAACTATAGAAGACTGCGTCATGTCATAAGGCCATGAAAATATTTTTATAACATCCCTCATGGCAAGTCGTAGGCTGTTTCCAGCAGATTCAATTGCATCATCTTCACAATCCATTTCTCAGGGCAAATTAACATAAGGGGGCAGGGAACAGATCTCATACAGAAGCCCTTCAAAGGATGATCATCGTGAACATTTCATGGTGTGAGAATTTTTGAACAAGTTATGTTTATTTTAATTCTCCAAAGGAAAACGCTCAACGGTTTTGAAAAACAAAAACAGTAGGGTCTAGAACTATTGAAACTTTTTTTAAAAGCCTACGTTAATAAGCCAAGAAACATGTAATGCATTCAGCCATGTACACTGGCAGTGTCATTTTTGGCACACAAATAATTCCCGTAGAGTAAAGGCATACGTTACAAGTAAAGCGATCAGCATTGAAAAGCACAACCGATAATACTATTATACAGCCGGAGTCTAACGCGACTCTGCACACAAATATGGCTAGGACGGGGCCAACAAGTGAGTTAGCAATAGTAATAAATGGGATACTACTATATATACACAGACTTAAATAGCCTTTGATGTGATAATAACAATTGTGTACACAGATGGGATACTAAAATGAGATAAGGCGTGGATTTCAACATCTTTTAAAGCCTGGTTTTTGACTGGTCTTTTAGAGATCTCATACAATAGTCAGTGGAATATATTCTGTAAGACTGTGTTAAGATATTTTACCAAATCTGAAGCGATTTTCAAACTGTTTCTTGTACAGTTGTAGAAATATAGGGGAGCCCAGGACTTGGTGGTGATGTTACACGTCCTCGTAATGTTTCCTGAAAAAGGTCAGAGGTCAAAGTTCATCATCGGGCCGAAAAGAAAACTTGGGTACAAATAAACAATATTTCTAACAAAACAGAAACAATGTTTTATTTTGCAGCTTAAAGGAATATTTAAGATTGTTCGTGTGCATAAAAAAGTCTAAGCTTATTGGAGTCTACACATAAACACACAAACATAAATACACATTAGCAAAATACAACAGGAAATTTTAAAAAATAAGACCCCTTTAAAAATGGCATTTTTCATTTAAAAAACCTAAAATATGTTCTAATAAACGTGATGAAAAAATGAGATATAAGAACAAAAATGAATTAATGACTCAAGACTAAGTGACAGTTTGTGATTTAAAGTAGCATATTCCACCTATTTAAATTGAAAAGAAAAATAATTTAAGTGCCAAACAGAGCATTATGTCAGGGAATCAGAGGAGTCAGTGAGTGAGTCAGTGAGTGAGTCAGTGATGGACTCTACAGAGCAAAACATTAGGAGACCTCACCTCACATAGACTTCACAGTATTTTGTGCACAATGTTAACTTAAGTAAGCCCTAAGAAATGCTATTTTAAAATTGAATTTGCCTTACATACGAACATGTTTAGAATTCGTAATGAGTCCGTGATATTACATGTAACATAATAATATGGTCCATTATAAGTGTACATCAAGTAACATATTAACCTCATTTACTTATGTAAATGACATGTAAGGAATTGGCCTTTTAAAAATTAAATGTCATATTTCTATCTAGAGTTGGGATTTTACTGTCTTGAACTTGAACTTGAACGATCCCTTAACCCGACGCTGGGTCGTTGGGGCACCATTTTGAGCTGCGCACTATTTCATGCCAAGTGTCACGGTTCTGGGCTGCCTTCTGGGAATCGCTAAATGAAAGGCCGGTCCACTCTTTGATGTTGTCCTCCCAACTCTTCCTTGGTCTGCCTCTTTTCCTTCTTCCCTGGACTGTGCCTTGCAATATCGTATTTGAGAGACCTCCAGATCTTGACATGTGTCCGTACCATCGTAGTTTCCTCATTTTAATTGAGGTGAGAAGGTCCTCGTAAGGGCCAATGACAGCACTTATTTCGTCGCGGACCGCTTCGTTCGTGATGTGCGCCGTGTAGGAGATGTTTAATACCTTTCGAAAACATCTCATCTCAAGCGCACTAATTCTTTTTTGGAGGTCTGCGGTGAGCGTCCAAGCCTCACAACCATAAAGGAAGACTGACATCGCCAGAGAGCGCATTAGTCGAATCTTTGATCTCAGGGAGAGCTTCTTGCTTTGCCAGATGTTTTTCAGTTTGCTTAGTGCTGCAGTTGTTTGGGCCGTTCTGGCAAGAATTTCTGGCTTTGAGCCTTCATCGGATATTACAGCCCCTAGATATTTGAAGGTAGGGACCTCCTCGAGTTTTTGACCGTTTATCCGTATTTCGCTTGTGAAATTCTTGTTTGCCATGACCTTGGTCTTTTCTGCATTAATTTCCATGCCATAGGCCTTCGACGTCTGCTCTAGCTTTTCAAGGAATTCTTTTAGTTCGTCCTCGCTGTCAGCTAGGCCGTCTATGTCATCGGCGAAGCGTCAGTTAGTTATAATCCTTCCTCCGATGCTGACCGTTTCGACAGGGTTTTCGAGCACATCAGTCATAATTCTTTCTAGGAAGAGGTTGAAGAGGATGGGGGACAGTAAACACCCTTGTCTGACACCAACAGTGGTCTTGAACCAATCTCCCAGCTTGCTGTTGTAGAGTACTGCGCTGGATGCTCTGCTGTATAGGTTCTTGATCACAGTAATGAGGTTGGCGTTAATATTGTACTTGTGCGTGGTTGCCCACAGTGCTGCATGCCACACTCTGTCAAACGCCTTTTTGAAGTCTATGAAGACATGAAAGAGGTCCCTCTGATGTTGCAGATGTTTTTCACAGAGCACTCGCAAGTTGAAGATCTGCTCTGTTGTGCTCCTTCCTGCTCTGAAGCCTGCTTGTTCTTCTGCAATGATCTGCTCTGCTTGTGGTTTTAGTCTGTTTAGTATTACCATGAGCATGACTTTGCTGGGGTGACTAATCAGGCTAATTGTACAGTAGTTCTGACACAATTGTAGATTACCCTTCTTTGGGAGCGTTATAACCAGCGATTGAGTCCAGGGTGTTGGCCATTCTCCTGTCTGCCAGATCTTGTTGCACATGCTAGTTAGAATGTTTATTACTGGGTCACCTCCTGCCTGAATCAGTTCACCTGGGATGTTGTCTGCTCCAGCCGGTTTCCCCTTTTTCAGCTTTCGCACAGCAAGCTCCACCTCATCACGGAGAATGTAATGCATGTCCATGTTAGATGACGTTGGGCAATTGAGCACTGATTCGTCGCCCTTTGAGTCTTCGTTGTATAGCTCAGAACAGTATTCGGTCCATCTTTTTATTATTTCTTGTTCTTCTGTAATACATTTCTCACTTTATCTTGAATTGTTGAGATGCGACCTTGCTTGGTGGATGTCAGATCTATGACAATCTTGTAAGCCTTTTGTGAGTTGTTTCTCTGTAGATTATCATCGATGTCTGAGCATTGTTGTTCTATCCAGTTTGTTTTTGCTTTATTCATTTCTTTCCTGATCTTGTTATTGATTGTTCTGTATTTGATTGCTCCTTCTGCAGTATTCTTTACGTTCTTAAGTTTTCTTCTTTCGTCACATATCTCTAGGATATAAGTGGAGACCCATGGTTTTTTTATGGCATGTTTTTTGCCAAGTATATCTTTTGCTGTCTCAATTATTGTGGCATTGAAGGTATCAGTGATTAGATCTATGTCCATATCCTTTTCCGACTCACAAAGTGTGGTCAGTGGAGCAAATTTCCCTCCAATTTTTGCCCTGAACGCCTCTGCGATTACCGGATCATTCAATTTTTCAAGGTCGAAGCGTAATCGTGTATTGCTTTGTTTTGCTAACCTTTTCAGGTGTAGATGGAAAGTCATCAGCACCAGGTTGTGGTCGCTGCCGATATCCGCTCCAGGGAAGCTTCTAGTATTAGCTGCTTTAATGCATGATTTAAATCGTCTTTTGACCAGTATGTAGTCTATTTGATTACTATGTTCCCCGCCTGGGCTGTGCCAAGTCCATATTCTGGATTTTTTTATGGTGACCAATTGTGTTAGCTAGAAGGAGGTTGTTGTTTCGTGCAAATTCGAGGAGTCGAAGCCCTCTATCGTTGGTCAGGTCATTGCAAGAGTGTCCGCAAGTATCTGTGAAAATGAAGAATCTATAACATAGGCCCCACACAGTGCAACATTTCAAGATGCAATCTTTTTTGATGAAGTAAGTATGACATTTTACATAAGATTGCCAAATTTTAGTCTTCTGTCTACACGGAAGATGGAAATTTATTGACGATTGAGTTTGCATTTTGTAGTAAAGAAAGCATTTCCAGAAATTGCGTTGCCACTTCGCGGCCCTGTAGCATGGTTATGCTAAGTCATATAAATAAAAGCTGGTCCTTGGGGAGAAATTTCAAGTGCGCATCATCGATGATTTCGCTGTTTTTCTTATGATTCTTTGATTACACACTTCAAATTTAATATAAAGCAAATTTTGAGAATCGGACCGAAACGTTACATTATGCAAAGCTAAAAAATATATAATGTTGAAAGCGAGAAGGGAAAAATGAGCCTTGTTTATTCAGTATCCTGTAAACACTAAAAATGGAGAATTAGACATGTGTATTTATTGTTTGGTATAGATTTTTAGATAGGAACAAAGAAATGACACTGTCGACTCCTGACACCAACACACACACACACACACACGCACACACACACACACACACACACACACACACACACACACACACACACACACACACACACACACACACAAACATTTTGCAACACTCAAACATTTTTGAATTTTTTATTCAAGCCAGCTGTAAGGAATTTACATGGGAAATGATGATTAATTAATTTTACATTAGAAGTTAGAGAATTAGTGATAAGTGACTGAGGGCTTTAGACTTCAGATATCTAATTTTTTAAATTGAAAAATTTAAATGTAGAGTTACCTTCATACATAGCTGGACAGGGTACTTGAACCGTTACACCACCTCTAGTGGACTCAAATGTAACTTCTTTTCTTTCTTCAGGACAGTAGAATACTGAAAGCAAAAAAGACATTGATTTACTTTAAATTAAAAAATAACAAATATTAGAAAAAAATATTTGTTTTATAAATCATTACCACAAAAATCGTTAAAAGAGTTAGGTTTAAATTGTCCAAAATAGAGACAAAAATTTTAGAACAAAAGAGTATGTTAAGCACATAAGTAAATTTTCTACAAAGCTCAATCTGATTTTAAAAATTGATTGTTGAAAGAAGTTGTATTAAAATTAGCGTTTCAACAGCACAATAAAAGGATTTAAAGGAAAAAAATCAAGAATAACTTATTAATGCAAACAACTGTACTATTTTCTTTTTAATATAAAATATTTGGATTTCTAAATGTGGCCGAGCAACAAATTAAAAAGAAAACAAATTGTATTGAGGATTTAAACTAATTCTCATTTTTTGTCTTATACACTATTACACTGTCAATGGTATCGATTCTTATCACAGGTTAAAAAATCAAATGTGGATATATGAAATAAAGTGTATTCAAAAGTTTAAACAAATTACGTTAATTTCATAAACATAATATTAAAATAATATCAATATACATAATTTGCTATGTATGTCTGTCCCGTCCGTCTGTCCCGTCCTTGACGCTACTAATTTTCGAAAGTAGTTCACCAAAAATGATTCTTATCGAACGTCCTATTAACATTGCTAATTTGGGAAATAAATGAATAAAACAAAAATTAATAAAATAAATGAAAGTTTTAAATTACTCTAACAGATCTATCGTGCATTGCATCGATCTCAGTAACAATGAATACATTTAAAGAAACCAATGAAAGATGTGTTTTAAAAATAATATATCAGAAACCTACGCGCCAATATGCGAAAAATTCCAAGTTTCATAGCAAACGGATAAATAAATTTTAATTAGGTAGTGATTATCGCCTCGTCAGGACGACCCAATATGCGGCTGCATACGCGCTCGTCCACTTCCGGTTATTGCTATTCTTGGTAACATTGTTTATAAAATGATGTTTATAAAATTGAAGAGTTACAAGTATTCACTGCGCCTTTCATTGAACCTCCGATTCTATATGTGCATTCAAACAATCTCTCAAATCTATCACTATACCTAACCCAAAACCCTAAAAACTATCACTAAACCTAACCCAAACCCTAAAAACTATCACTAAACCTAACCCAAACCCTAAAAACTATCACTAAACCTAACCCAAACCCTAAAAACTATCACTAAACCTAACCCAAACCCTAAAACATATCACTAAACCTAACCCAAACCCTAAAACATATCACTAAACCTAACCCAAACCCTAAAAGCTATCACTAAACCTAACCCAAACCCTAAAAACTATCACTTAACGTAACCCTAAAGTCTATCCCTAAACCTAACATCAAAACAAACCATTAAAAAAAAAAGCTTATTCATCATCAATTCATGTAGTATTGTTTTTTAAAAAAAAGAGGCATCAGTAAGGAATCGAACCCCGGACCTGCGATGTAGCATACTATCTTACTATCAATACGACCACACAACACACACCAATTAATTTTTTAACCTAATTAAAAAAATGTTACCAAAAATAGCAATAACCGGAAGTGGACGAGCGTGTATGCAGCCGCATATTGGGTCGTCCTGACGAGGCGATAATCACTACCTTTTAATTAAAAAGCTTAGAAAAGAACAAATGATATTAAGGGGCCCAGCTCCAATATAAGTGATAATTTAATTTTTTACTGCCATTGTACTCATGCCATATCGTGTAAAATTGATTGGGGATCTAAATTATTAACGTGCAGTAAAATTAATTCTTTTTGGGCCCCCTGCCCCGAGGGAATAAAAATCAGAAGTTCATTGCCCGATTGTAATGAGATATAGACTCTTGAGTTTTTATATACTGAAATGGGGGCTAAATAGCGAAGTCAAAAGAGTGCTCTCCCCACAAGCTGAGAGGCGTGGGATATAGCCCACGTAAAAGCCTAAATAAAAATGTTGATGGATGGCTATTAATAAGATGCCCTCCGCTGACCTGGAGGGGAGATGGGCACCGCCAAGGTCTACCAAGCCTCGAGAAAGTTGAATGGTAACATTAGAACCCCCTACAACCACGAGGTTATGAGACTAATAAAAATTATTTTAGAGATGGGCCATTAATTTTCTCAGTAACTTGCCCCAACACAAATATTTATCTCGCTAATATAAGAAAAAACGGCATATAGGGGCCCTTGGGCCAATTCACTGCAAGGTGTCTATTTCAAAAACATGTTCATTTTAATTCAGTTTCAACATAGATATATTCCGCAAGATCACAAAAAATTGAATGAGTAAAATATCGCAAACATAAACGAAAATAGAAAGTGGAAATCATAAGTTCAGTGCCATACAGCCTTTTAATATGGGCTTTCAAGTTTTTGTATACAAACTTTGGTTAAGATCCTTTCATATACACAGTAGCTAACGCATAAACATATTTTTAATAGCTCATATTAGCAAAAATGTTTATTATTGGCCCTAGTACAAATTCAGTGAAAAATATAAAATTGAAAACACCTTTTCATTTTTAATCGGCACAATATAGTTTGTATTTGTCATTTTTTGTCGAGATCAATAATAATCGAAAGGGGAATAAAAACTTATACGTTTAAGAGAAAATGGCATTGGGTTCCCTCAGGCCCAAAGGAATGATCATTAAGAGTTCGGTTCCCTAAGTTATTTTATTATTGACTGTAAAATGTTTATATAATATCTTTGATTAAGATCCATCAATTTACACAGTAGCTAAATCTTAAAATATTTTATAGCTCATATAAGCAAAAATTGACATTATGGGCACCCCGCACCCCATGAGTGTTTAATTTAAAAAATAATGTTGCCAGTAATCATCCAGGGAGCGTACTAAACTGTCTCCAAAAGTTTCATGACGATCGGATGCATGATTTATAAAGGACATGCACACACACACACACACACACACACTCACACACACACACACACACACACACACACACACACTCTCCCACACACAGACATACATTCATTTTTATATATCCAGATAAATAATGAAATTAAGGGTTCCCTGGCCAAATTGGTACAAGATGTAAAGTTCGAAACATTTGTTCATTTTAATTTGAATCATATTTAATGTATTATCGATACTTGTCGAGACGATGTCACAGAATGGGGAATAAAATATTAACCATTTACGGAAAGAGAATCAGGGCCCCCGGCACGAATAGATGAACATTTAAGATTCAATTTACCATGGAATTTTAAAATGGGCTATCAAAGTCATTATACACCATGTTTGGAAACAATTTGTATAGAGTTGATGTAGTCAAAAGCTATCTTAAGGGGCCCCAGGCCCAATCGGTGCAAGAGATTTACTTTAAAATACCTGTTAATTTCGTTGTAAATCATGATATATAAATATATTTTTCAATATCTTTAAAGGTTTTTTAAAATCAGAATGGAAATAAAGTGTACAACGCTCACGAAAATAAAAATTTTGGGCCCCCCGCCCCAAATGAATGGACGCTAGCTTTCCAATGAAGTATGGTATTTTAACATGGGTTTTAAAATATATGTGTACTAAGTTTGGTTAAGATCCATTTATTTTCCAAGAACCTAAAGCTTAAACTAATTTCATTATAGCTCATAAAAGAAAAAAAAACATTAAGGGCCTCCGGTCCCCCAAGAGTATCAATTTTCAAAATGTTTTTTCTCACAAAGTATCCCAAAAGCGTACTCAAAAATTTCCTAAATTTTAGTCGTGATCGGATGATTGGTTTAGTGAGCTATAAAGGACAAACACACATGTATACTAGGGCTGTTATCGATTAATTTAAATTTAATCGTTAACTTTTGAAAAATTACCGAATAATTAATCGATAATTTTGATTAAAGCTAAAATAAGATGTATGACGTCCTTAAACTTAAAATTTCAAGGGAAGTAACAAACACAGACAATTGACATTTTTTTAAAATTTAAATATAAGTAGTTCAATATAATTTCCATGAATTTAACGTTTGCTATTGTAAATAAAGTAAAAACAATGCTTAATTTGTTATATCACTTTCCTTATAAAAAAAGCTTAATTTAAAGTTTACACTTAAAAAATATCTTTTTTTAAATGGAGAAGTTTGTACGTAAATAGCAAACTATTATTAATTATTTATTAATAAATCGGTACGGTCATTGAAAGTATGTTCCTCGATTCCAATCATTATTTTATCGATTCAAATAATTTTAACCGATAAACATTTTTACCGATTTATCGAGAAATTAATTGATAATTTCCGCAGCCCTAATATAACATTTATTTTTATATATATAATGTTTTTGTTTGCTTGTTCTGATGAATATTTATTCAAACTAAAGAGAATGAAGCTGAAATATATTAATTTTTAAAACTTCCATCATTTTTGACGGGTGATACCCTAGTTATATAATAATATAAACATTCCATAAAAATAAAATTGAGTGTAAACATGTATAATATTTTATAGGATTCAATGGCGAATTGTAAGAATGAGTGTTTTCTATAAAATTAAAGTAATAATATACAATTTTTAAAAATAATTTAAGTGCTAAAAAATTAAGTAAATCATCAACATAAAATCTAATCAGTCTTTTCAATGATACATGTATTGAAATTAGAAAATAAATTAAAAAGCTTTCTAGCATGATCTTTTCTTTAAGATGCTAAAAACCTTATCACAATCACATTGCCTTAATTTGCATTACAATGAATAATTCTTTTAGTTAACCGTATATTCCTTATAACCAATTCGGAAATAAAAGAATTTACTTGTTATTCAACGGATATGCTGGCTATATCATATTTTTGGGTAGTTGTTCTTTATAGGATTTGTTTAAGCTTTATAATTTAGCACTACAGCATTAAATAGAGGACAAAAGATGTTAGAGAAGTCACCCCCACTTCTTTTGTGCTACAAGCCGACAATGGTTTTTAGTGTTGGAGCATTTTAGAAATTCTCTTCAATTTTATTTTGTGTTAAGAGTGTATCCTGTTTATTAATTAAAATGCGTACAGTTAAACTGTTTTCAAACAAAAAAAATACGTTAAATGCCATTATTCCATTAAAATGACATAATGGTTACTGTTTCTCTTTTCTTTTTTAGGGTTTGTGTTTCGTAAAAAGAAATTATAAATTGTTGTTTTTTTTTTAAAAAAAGTTTAATGTTTAATTAAATGCTTGTTTCTGTAATTACCACCAATTAGAGAGTCTTTGATATCATTAGCATTTGGTATTGGACTAACAGTTGTATTCATACTTGTATTTTCCCATATCACTGATGGTGTTGAGGCACTGAACACATCAGAGACTGCAGGTGTTTTATCATATAACAGAGTCGTGGATTTTGTTGATGTTTGTTGGTTGGTAAGTTCTGGTGTTGTGGAGCCTACTTTTACTGGACGTGGCGCTATTGACAGAGAAAAAAAACATTCATGAAGAGTGGTCATTTTAGGAAAAACAAATCTTTAAGGTGGTATCTTAACCAGCCCTATTGTCGTTTCATTCTAACCGGCAGTTCAGTTTGAAACTAATTAAGAGATGTGACGAAACGTATGGGACGCTCAGGACTCAGACTAACATCCGGGCGCTATGGCCCGTGGCTTGAAAACAAGGGTGATAATTCATGTTGAAAACCCCCCCACCCCCCACCCCTTTTTTCCAAGTTTATATCATATTTCGTGAGCAAAACTTCTGGAGAAATTATCCTTATGACACGGGGACAATAAAACGCAATGAACTAGCAGTTTATTATTGATGGATTATTAAGATATAACAGCCTAAGCACAAATATAATCGTCAAAGCATTTTATAATGTACAAATTTTAAATTAAAGTTTTATTTAAATTTTACAAAACTCTGTTCATTAGTGGACATTACGCCCCTTGAGTGTGTTTTGATTACCATAACAATATCTTTTACAGTTTACAGACGCTCCCTAGACACAAATCAAATATTTTTTTGGGCGCAAAATCCACATTGCTTCCTAGCTTCTAAAAAGAATAATGAAAAATATATAGATCTATTAAAAAAAGAAAGAAAAGCCAGTAGTTTAACTATTTTCAAATATATACTGTTTCTTATGCCAACATTTCCAACTTCATATTGAATCTAAATTCTTCTAACTAAAAATCGAGGAGCCTGACAAAGTATAGAAACAAACAAGCAAAGCATTCAAATTTGACAGCCAATCAGTTTTGTAGATGGGAAAATGACTGCCTCCATTTTGTTAGCATGCTTGTCTAACTGAAAGAAACTATCAAACTTTTACTACACTATACGTTGTTACACATTTTTTTCCCTTATCCATGAGCGGTCCGAAATATCGCCGAATTTCGTGAGACGTCTGTATAAATCATTTATAAAAAGACCACTTATTTATACAAATAGTAATTTTACTACTAAAAAAAAATTCGTTTTTAAATAAAACAAACATCGTTCTTTTAGATCGTTATGTACCAGTGGCGTCGCTAACATGCAATCCAGTCAACACCACCCCTGTGCACATAAAATAAAATTTAAAAAGAAAACAACTACAAATCTTCTTTAAACTGTTACAATTAAAATTGTTTATATTTTATTATATTGCATAAATTAAATTATATTATATTATATTATATTATATTCTTTTATATTATGTTATATTATATTATGTTATGTTATGTTATGCTATGTTATATTATATATAATTCAACTCACAACCACTCAAGTTCGCCTCACAAACATAACTCATTGGCATTACGACGTCTTGGTCGCATGGGGCATTTTCTTTCGATAGATTGAGATGCATTGTTCCACACTTTTGGGATATTGGTAGCGCAATGGTTATCCATATTTTTGTAAGGTTTCTGCCTTTCATTATCACTATAATGAGAAAAGAAAAGTATATATATACATATATATATCACGCATGTCTGTATTTGGATGGTCATATTGAAACAGAGACGTAACAGTTGTTTTTTTTTAAAATGTATCATCAAAAATGATGATAGCATTTACAAATTTTTTTCTTCATAAGATGTGTCTTTAACAATAAATTAACATCCAGTCATTATTTTTTTAAATTAAAACATAGGAAAGATAGGAAATCTGCATCCAAAAACCTGTACGGAAACGCCATAAACAGTAATAGGCATAGAGTATTCTTTCAATAATTATCAGGAGAACAAAAGTGTAGAGTGCTAAAATAAATACACTAGCCAATGATATGTAACAAAGCACATTGTCAAATGAGATGTAAAAACAAATGAGTGTAGTTTCAAAATCAATATTTTTAACAGGACAGAGAAAACATAACACAGTGACATTAAAACTCAGAAAAAAACGAAAGTAATGAAAGAAAAAAGGAAAATACATTGATCTTACAACAAATGTTTAAATTTTGCGGTACTGATGATTTTTTAAAATTTCATTAAATTTTTCTGTCTATATATACTTTTGTATATATCCGCAGGTTATTTAATAAACGAACATTAAATTTCTTTTTAGAATTTTAGAAACAAAAAAGAAACAAAAACTATATCATACAATTTACATAACGTTTTTGCTTTACCTTATGCTATCTTAGATACACAGACGCTCCTTCTACACAGAAGATAATTGCGTCCACATACCATGACAGTTGATCTGTTGGCAAGTGATGCAGCGGTCACAGGCCATGGCTATAAGAGTTCCACGCATTACCCGGCCGCCTAACTATTGTTAGTTAGGTACCCATTCAGAGCTGGCTGATTCAAGGACTCCCTCGGCCCTGGAACCAAATGCTCGCCTTCGTGTGGATTCGAACTCATGACCATTGGTAGGCCAGTCGAGCGTGCTGCCACTCGACCACCGTGTTTAAATTATTTTATTTTATGCAAATCTCACAGAGAATTTTAATAGTAAACAAATGTATGCAACATATTCAAACAGTATATGTACAAAAAACGAACACATGTTACAGCAAACTAACAAAGATACATTTATTTTAATGGATATAGGCTGTATTTCTAGCCCTACATTTGGCGCTAAACAAAATATGATGTGAGTCAGAAAAAAATTATCCCATACAGATTTTTACTAGGGCTTAGTCCAGAAGACGTCCTAACATTCTATATCTTCTGTAGATGTAGTGTTTTAAATGTGTTACAGTGTTTCACACAGCAGCGATGTCTAGTCAAGAACCAAGTTTGAATCTCCCCATTGGTGTAACACTCCAACTTACATTCTAAACAGTCCTTGTGCTTGTTAGCGGTCTGGTCAGTCAACAACTTTTCTCTCTGCTTTATACATTCGCCTCGTGCAGCTAGGTATCTCACCGTGGAGACACTTGACACCAGGAAACATTTGTCTTCAGCTGCGTACCACCCTGGCTTGCACCCGTCACCAGTTGTGGATAACAAGCATCCATTGGATAAGCTTACAGCTGTTGAAATATCGTTAAATTACAGAAATAGTTATTGGAGTCATTCGATACAATTTTGATTTTATTCACGTAAAGAATTTTTTAAAATTCTAAAACACAAAAAAAAATAATAATAATAATAAAAAAATAATAAAAATAAAAAAATTAAAAAAAAATAATAAAAAATAAATAAAATAAATGTCATCCTCATGTATATTGTATCTAAGCATG
Organism: Radix auricularia; assembly: GCA_002072015.1. Taxonomy (NCBI): domain Eukaryota; kingdom Metazoa; phylum Mollusca; class Gastropoda; family Lymnaeidae; genus Radix; species Radix auricularia. The sequence continues at coordinate 592,946 of MUZC01000404.1, read as the reverse complement.
TCCGAAATTCAGTATGAAGCCCTTCTGTCGAGATGGGGTGACCTCTACGTGGTTCGACAGACGAGTAGGGTCGTGGAGTACAACACGACATGAAACCGACAAACCCCTGGCTTGGACAGCCGAAGGCCGTTGTTAGGTGTTAGGTGCTAGTCATAAATATGATTACAGTCGCTGTACGGATCTTAGGCGGAGCATTTAGATGCAATGCCGATGATGAAAACCAATGTACCCGTTGAGGGTCGGGTTACTCCGAAGCGACCGTTTCGTCCCCCTCAATTAACTAGCAACGCTGTTGAGGGGTGCCGGTTTAGGGCCAGGAGCGCCAGTACGGAATAGCAAAACGTACCGCTAGGAAACGCTTTTGGACGCCAGCTCTGAGGAAACCTTCCGGTGGGGGTTAAACCTAGGCAGATCAGTGATGATCCCACGCTTTGCGGCGATCCTAACCATAGAGACTCGTAAGCTTTGCCGTGGTGACGCCAAAGTGATACTATGTTGATAGCGAGTCACAGTAGGAAATTCCACACCTCCCTCGGGAGGCACACTTTAGTGGGAGGCGTTTTCGAC
>MUZC01000404.1:560533-592320 GCA_002072015.1 Radix auricularia | reverse complement strand
TCCGGGGGGGGGGGCTTCTCAGTCTTTACGTCCCTTAGGGGGCCAGAGGGCTGAGGGGGTTTTCCTGGAAGCCCCATGAAGAGCGCAGGCTCGGGACTGCTGATTTTCTTCCACATGTAGGATTTTCAATATGAAGCCCTCATGCAGGGTAACTCTTGATTTTTAATATTTTTTAGAAATGATAAGAAAGATGTGAAATTATAATAATTTTTGCTTCGATATTAACAGAACGTGCGGTGTTTCGCGCCGTATAATATTAAATTATGTGACGTCATTGTTTGAGCACATCTATATAATTTGTAAAAAGGGAACAATGTAAAAAGAGCAGAGCTTTATTTGATGTGATTGATTTTTTTTGGGGGGTGATAAGCCGAGTTACTTATGTAAATAAGTATGTGCGCGAGTTTGTTCGTGTGCGTGCGTGTGTGCGTGTGTGCGTGCGTGTGTGTGTGTGTGCGTGCGTGTGTGTGTGTGTGTGTGCGTGTGCTTGTATAAGATGTGAACTCAATGTTATGAAACGGGTGTCATGCTTCTGTGACACGACAATTTTAGATAAATTCTTCATTATTAAATGCGATTACTTAAGAACGATTGCTTTCTTAGATTTTTTAGTCCTATAACCTCCTTTTTTCGAGGTCGTAGGGGATTATAATGTTTCCATTAGAACATTCTCAGACTTAAGAGACACTGGCGGCGCCCACCTCTCTCAAGGTCAGCGGAGGACTTTCTTAGCGTTAGTCATTTCATAGATTGCTAAAAGTGAAAATAAAGATTGAAAAGAACTTACGGGGTCTTTCTAAAAAGAAATTTGATTACATTTACTAACAATATGCACTGGGTTAAGATTAGGGGTAAGATAGTATAGTTTTATTTAGAGGGAAACCTTTATGAAATTTTGAAGGGTATATCTCAATAATAGAATCAACCCAATCTGGGTCGAACTAATTTTATCTTAGCCATGTTAACATTCTTTTAAGCATAACTTGGGGTGAACTTTTTGATTAAGGTTTAAATTCAATCATTGCAAAATCATTTTTGAACAATATGAAAACAAATGATTTAAGGGCAGACGAACTATTAAACTAATATTTTAATATGCTATTTTATACATCTACGTACATTATAGTGCGGAATTACATTTTATACTATCTCTTACCAAACCATAAGAAGAAGCATTTAAAAGCTAATAAATGATGAATAAGATGTTATTGATTACTACTTTTTATGTTGGTGGGGGCGCGGTGGTCTAAGTTGTAGCGAGCAGGACTACCGAACCGCTGCAAGAACCCGTGTCACGAGTTCGAACCGCGGATCTTGCAAGGCTCCCGGGGCATTGTGCTAACCACACAATCCCATGCTCGTTAGTGGTCAATGAAACTTGTGAACGCTACTTCAGTTGCTCCCAAGGACCTTCATGGTCAGTAAGGGATTTTTAATTTAAAAATTAAAATTTATGTTGATAGCCCGAGTTGTGTGTGTGAATTAAGCAACTGGAGAGCGACGCCAATATTGCGCTCGTCTCACAAGCTGAGAGGGTCGTGGGATCTAGCCAAAGTTAAAGCCCCAAAAGAAAAAAAAACTGTGATGAATGACTAGCGCTAAAAAGTCCTCCGCTAACCTAGAGAGGAGATGGGCGTCAAGAATGCGTCAAGAAAGCCCCTATGGAAACATTAGAACCCCCTACGACCACGAGGTTATGGGCCACACACATTTTTAAAAAAATTATCAAACATTGATAAAAAATATGGTATATTTCTATAATAATGCGGTTGCAGGTAAGATTTGTACTGCTTTTTAAGATGTAAATATGATTATTGTAAAGAAATATCACGGGTATTATGACTTATGTGTGTAGGATCAAGCCTCAGGAAGTGCGTGTTCTTACGAAAAAACAAACACCAACAATAACTGATATTGTGAATCAAGCTTGTTACATAAAGACTGATTTCAAAGGCAGATTATTTGGCTAACTAAATGGCAGTTTTCTTTTAAACTTCCTTGAAGCCTTTTTGTTTAACCATTATGATGTAAAATAAAATGCCTACAAAGAAAGTCTTATATATTAAGACTTAACGAAATATGTTATTTTAAAAGTTGAAAATAGCGACAATGGAAAAAAAGAAAGCTCTAATATAAACACAAAGAGAGTAGAGGAAAAAATTATTTATTAATGTAGAAGTACTAAAATTGATCGGCAATATTTAAATTCATCTTACATATCTTGATTTTTATGAAGAAGTGGTTTCATTTATCGCTATCCAAATTTCCTGATGCGTTTATACACATCTAAAAATTTCTTAGCGGAATTTGAGAACCTAAAAATAAATATAGTTATTTCTATTGTGCTTACCTCGATAAGTAGCACAGGCATTGCGTTCGTTGGTCATTATTGAAAAGGTTTAAATAGGAAATGGTTTAAAGAATTGACATAATGTTTTATTTATTAACCATTTAATACTAATAAGTTTAGTCATTTTTCAGACAGGGAAACGTCATATGTCATGGCTTTTTTTAAAACATCGTATTAAATACATAGAAAAATCAATTACATTTGCATTATTCTTAGTTTAATGAGGTAAAAAATAAATTTTTCGATCCGTTAAGACTGACAGACTCAAATTAACGTTGAATTTTCAGATAATATTTTGAGAAATTTAATAAGAGAACACATTGATAGACAATTAATATCTGAATAAAATTTGCGCCACTGAATTTCATGATAATCTATTAATTGATTTAAAAATCTATGTCATTAAACGAAAAAGTCTATAATTTATAGAAAGAATTCTGAAAAATTGAAAATGACAGTGCAGCAATTCAAATGTATTTTCAACTAAAAGAATATTTAGCCATTACTACTCGACGTTTGAAAACTTTAAAACAGATTATCTAATAATAGTGAGAGATAATTTCACATTCGTATTTTGAAGCCTTTGTTGAAAACATTTTTATATTAAATACATCATATCTATAACAAAAGCTGTTAGTGGCGAAAGTAACACTCACCCAAAATTTTCATACACAGCAATCCAGCAATGACCCTTGAAATAAAGTAGACCATGCTTTCGTAGGCAGAAAGTCAACCTTGACAAAACTCACCGAAAATACATTAAGGCTATCGTTAGCTTTAAACGATTTCTTAGAAGTTAGAAACTTAGAATATCTCGTCAACGGATCCTCTCTGATTCAACCAATGGGCAGTCTGTCTGTCAGGTTATGCTGAGTGCTCCTGTTTTAAATAGGTCATGTCTAAATTGGACGGAGTGGTCGAGCCAGATTTGTTTTTTCTTACTGCTGCCTAATAGATAAAGACAGCATATGGCTTATGAGTGTACTGGAAGCACTAATATAAGAACAAACCCTCACCCAAACTTCATGCATTCTAATCACCAAAAAATGAACTCTCATGTCTTAATATTCACCTTCAGGAATTGATGTTTTTGCACGTTTTTCGTAACATAGTCGTCATAGTGGTCAATTGTTATAGTTAAAGTGATTAATATTTGTCTTTGTAAACTAAATATTATTCAAGAATTTTAAATAAAGAATAACTGTAAAATATATGCAGCAATCATTTGGTTTTTTTAAAAAATATTATTATACGCAATTTCAAAATAGAAAACAGATTGAAATAGTTGAAATTCATACAGTTTTTCATCCCAGAAAAATCTTTAAGGCATTCATGATTTCAATGATAGGTGTAATGTTGGCAAGAGATGGTTGAGGAAAGCAAGGGGGCTGAGTTTTAGTGGGGTCACATACGATTGAGAAGAGTAGGCAAGTAAACAAGGGAAACAATGGAGAAGTAAAAATAACTTACGATGAAAAATTACAAAATTGGACGGAATGAATAATAACCAAGTGATAGAATATCAAGTGATAGATTGATAGAATGTTATATTAAATAAATAATAGTATAGAAACTTAACAAATTTACCTGAGGGACAGTAACCACCTGAGAACTAGGTGAAGTAAATACTTAATGAAATAGTAAAGTAACCCCTCCAGAAATGGTAAATTAACCACATGAGAATGGATACAACAATGATGCGGGGACAAACACTCCGTTATTCCATGTATTTGCACAAAGTAAAAACGAAAATTATGGGGCACAAAAGTTATTTTACGGAACTCCGGAGGAACATTCTACAAACTAAATTTTCAAGAAATGTTCCAAAATTGGGCGCATAAATCATTTAAAGTCAATATATTATATCAAATTAAATAATATACACATGGAAATATTATACTATAAACAAAAATTGATTTTAACAAGGACCATACTGAGCTTCATGACGAGAGTTTATAATGTTCGTGCTGACAATAACTTTAATGCCATCCTTGTTGATGTTTGCAAAATAGCATCAAAAATAGATTTAGGTAAAATAAATTAAATCGAAAAAACGACAGTTTGATGAAAACCAGGATGACGATATAACGAATGGAAAAAAAGGGAAATTTAATCCTTTACAACAAAGTTGAACTTGCTATCAAGTTATAAACACCCATGGATTTAAATCTAGATTATAATGGAATGTGCCAATATTATCAAAGATCGTTTAAAATGGAATTGGGAAAGATCTGTAAAGTTTTTTAAACAAATCAGGGTTCCCAGGCCTGGAAGGAAGGAACATTACGATTTTAATGCTTTAAAATATCTTAATGTAGGCCATTAAGTATTTATGCACCAATTTATGTTAAGATCCATCTATTTACACAGAAGCTATTTTTAAAAAAAATAATGTGTATATAGCTACATACGGAAAAAATTATATATTTCCCCTCGTTCGCTAATTAATGTAATATCTATTTAACTCTTCGGGATTGTACTCAACAACTTTGTAAAGTTTCATGGCGATCGGATAGTTGAAATAATATTTATAAATCTTATATAAAAAGTCATCTCCTGACGCAATCGGTGCACGATTCAAAGTTCACAAGATCTGTTGAATTCTATCAGGTTTGAGATAGATATTTCAGTCAACATTTTTTGTAAAATCGAATGGGCAATAAAGTCTTAAATGTTTTCTTTAAAATATAAAAATAAAATAAAAATAATAATAACATAAATAAATAAATTAAAAAAAAAAAGACTTACAGCCTCTGGCAACAACAGAGTGCTAATAAGATTTTAATTCCTTACACAGCGCTTTTTCTTGAGAGTTCACTAACAATATGAAAAAAATCCATACAGCATTTTAAAAAATATTACTCACCTTAGACATATCTAGTATATCAAAGTCATGATTAATTTTATGTTGTCAGAAATGTCAATTTTAGAGTCACTTGGAAGTTTTATATTTTAAAAATTTATATAATTGGAGGACATATAGGTACAAAAACTTCAGGACACATAGTTTAAAGAAACTTTGAAGCCGGGAGGTACATTTTGAAATAATTGAGAATTATCAATTTTGATACAGGAAGTAGACAAAACAAATAATAAATAATCTACATAATAGTTCCGGACGTCTACCGCGTGGAATAGTTGCATATGTTGTATGAGATTATCATCGCTGATTAAGTTATGTTTTCACTAACCTTTTGGAAATAATTTTCATTAGCCTGACAAGATTTTGAAAATGAAAAGAAAGAAAAACTGATCATTTTCCCTGGGTTTTGAAGCACACAATGAAATCCTCCTAATTCTAAAGTGACTGAACTGATATGTATTTATCTTTGTTCCTTTACTTAAATAGTGTGTTTTCTTTAAGCTTACAGAGGTCTTCATTACTGCCCCTGAAAAACAATGCATGATCCAGTTATGGGACTTGTTTCATTTAGAAAAGCTGCAGAATTTATTCAAACAATTTTCTGAGTTCCCTTGATGAGTCGTGGGATGTGATATTAAAACACTTAGGTAATAAGCTAAAATGTAATAGGTTGGTTATGTTTGATTAACTTGACTCTGATGAAAATGTTTAATGTATCCTTGGTGGTACTAACACCAAACGCGCCTTGTATACTGCAAATACTGTCGGTCTACTCACCAAGTCGTCAGCTACGCTCTCTGTGTTCCTAAGACACGCATTAAAACATTTGGCGTAAGGTAATTTTCTTTTTGTGCAGCCAAACAATGGAATTCTCTACCATTATACATCCGTAGTATTTCAACTACTAAGTCCTTCAAGACTGCACTTAAGACACATCTTTTCAAAATTTATTTTCAAAATTAATGAAACAACATTTATTTTTAATTATTAACGTAGCTGATTTATAACGCATTGTCATTTATGTAGTTAGTATGATGTGAATGTTTATTTAATTAATATATATATTGTTATCTCTATGTAAAGCGCTGTGAGCCCGGCTCCTTGCTGGGATACAACGCTATATAAATTTTCATTTAATTATTATTATTATTATTATTATTATCATTAAAATAAACCCTTGACTGGAAGATATTACAAATGGACGTCATTCTGGCTAACCGTTATTAAAAATAATTCATTTAAAAGAAAAAGAAACACAGGTAAAAGTTTACTCGTGAATCAACACTGCAGAACAATACACCAGACAGTGGACAACTAACTTTAATTGCATCGGATCGTGACGAGTTGCTGCGCTAAGTAAACATGTTAGCCTGCTGTGGGAACGTGTACTTCTTGTTCTGATTCACGTGTTCCTAACTCCAACAACAAATTTAGAAAACGTCTCCTCTCTCTCTATCACTGTTATTGTTTTAAAGGTTTGTCGTTTACCTGATTGGTGTGCCACACTGTATAACAAACAATAATGATTATCTACCTAATCATTGAACACAAAACAGGTCTCGAAAAATATAGCTGACATATATTTGGTTTGCTAATTTACTTGATAAAGTTAAAAAAAAGTTATTGATAACTTATTCTAGTTAAATTAAAAAATGTTTGGGCAGCTTGCAGCCTTAAATATATTCTTCTATAGGGTTCTTCATTTCTAAAACCGAAAAACGTCATAGCTCATTTTTAGTAATGTTCTTTTTTTAGATTACATTTTAGCGGAACAATGCTTTAAGGCATAAATACAGTCAAATCACTATGTTCTCAAAATTGTTTGCTTAGTAAAATTATGAAATTGTTTTTTATTTTGCAAGTCCAATTAGCTGTCTTAAATTACCGAAGCATTAAAAATTAGCTGATAAGATCAATCATTTTCAATATACCTAAATTCACGTATTGACTCGTATCTTTTATTAATTTTTTTTGTGAATTTTGTCCTTAAACAAGATAAATTTAGAAATAATATTTCTATTAATAGATTTCCGCCATATTATGAACATCCCTATTCCCAATGGACCGTCCTCATATCTAACCGTCTATCTGCGTCTTCCCCTTAGCCGATCTTGCTATTAGTCTCAGTCTCAGTTTAGTCCTCTTCTCCCCTTATATAGGTCCCCAAAATAACGTAACTGCTTATGGAATTTTTCTATGCCACTGATTGGGTCTCGCAACCTACTTCTCGGCAGTTAAAGTTGCAGTCCAGTAGCCTCAGCAGGCGATGTCAAAAGTCAACGACGGACGAGCTGTTAATCATAAAATGTTTCATAGTCTCAACCGTTTCGTAACATTTACCTTGTTTGATCTTCGTCTTTCTATTATGATCAGGGCTAAACGATAGGGTTTGGGACATGGGAGAGAAAGAAGGAGGAACAAGTGGCGTCGAATGGGGCTCGCCAAACTGTATGATAATTGTTCACCTCATGCCCTGGAGCAAGCTGCAACATTCATGCGATAATTCCCATTAAATAGGTATGGGTTTGGTGTAGGGGCAGCTGATACAACTTCATATGCACTGTGCTTCCAGGCTGAAAGTTTGTTTGTCAGACGTTTTTGACTATTTTTTGTAAAACTTCTCTTGCAATTTTTTCTACAAACCCAAGATTTAAAAAGTTTCTACTGAGTCCTGAATTTATGGATTCTGGTGACGCTATTTACAAAAATGCGAAACACGCTTTTGCAGAAAGAATTTTAGCCTGAGTAGCTTTTCATTTGGTGGTATATTTAAGGAAGAACATTTCTTCATTTTAAACTGGCTATCTAAGGGTCTTGACACATAAGCCTTAGCATTCTTTAAAAGTGTCTTTTTTAGTATTACTGGTCTTTCAGCCATGCAATGGGACATTAGGTACATTGAACTTGATATTATGTGTCAATATCTCACAATTGTGAAAATTTGAAAATAATCTTGATGACCTCGTATGACCTCATGCCTACAAATTGTGACTCGATCTGGATGTTCACATCTGATCCCCAGGGTAGTGAAATTAGCTTGTTTTAGAAATCTGCTGTTTTAATCAGCTAGATTTAAATAATTTCAATTAAAATGAGTAAATATTAGCAATATTAATATGCAACTAGACACCCTGTCTTTGATCTGTCAGAACATTCCCAGCCACAATATAATCTACCTTGCTGTAGCCAATCAATTACTATCGCCTTAAAAGTTCTTGATAAAGTCTGCTAAGCATTTCTCAAGGCAGTACTTTGGAACTATTATTCAAACTCTTTTGAAGAGTATGCAATGTCTTTTAGTTTATTTCTCTTTGAATCAAGAAGCGTTTTAATTTCACGGAGAACCTCATTTATAAAGCCATTGTGAAACAGATTGCATCTTCAAAAGTTTCAAAGCAGCATCGACTTATATGGCTTTTTAAATTCGTTCAATTCGTCATCTGAAATAGGTAATTGACTATTCGATTAAGAAGGGCCTTCGGCCTTAATAGGGAAACTCGTGACTGCTTTAAAGAGTGTCCGCAGTGTACAACTCTTTTCCAGGCTTGAATTAAAATACGATATCGTATCTTATCATTCATGTTAGTGCAGCTAAAAATGTTTGATCATCTATCCCAATGGCCTATATTATCCGACTTAACTGTGAATTTTTTAAGAAAAATTATAGACATAGTAATACAAATGTGCAATTAATTTCAAATATTACAGCCAGCATAGATATTTTAACTGATAATATATTTTTGCTAACTCTCACAAGAATCTAATTTCAAGTGTGTACTTGATGTCACAAGTGTGTACTTGATGTCACAAGTGTGTACTTGATGTCACAAGTGTGTACTTGATGTCACAAGTGTGTACTTGATGTCACAAGTGTCGTCATGATGTCACAAGTGTGCACTTGATGTCACATGTGTGTACTTGATGTCACACGTGTGTACTTGATGTCACAAGTGTCGTCATGATGTCACAAGTGTGTACTTGATGTCACAAGTGTGTACTTGATGTCACAAGTGTGTACTTGATGTCACAAGTGTGTACTTGATGTCACAAATGTGTACTTGATGTCACAAGTGTGTACTTGATGTCACAAGTGTGTACTTGATGTCACAAGTGTGTACTTGATGTCACAAGTGTGTACTTGATGTCACAAGTATGTACTTGATGTCACAAGTGTGTACTTGATGTCACAAGTATGTACTTGATGTCACAAGTGTCGTCATGATGTCACAAGTGTGTACTTGATGTCACAAGTGTGTACTTGATGTCACAAGTGTGCACTTGATGTCACACGTGTGTACTTGATGTCACAAGTGTACTAGCATGAGTTGCCAACCAGTTTTCTCAGGTGACCCGTTGGTATTTTGTTAGAGCTTTATTCAGACTACAGTCTGACACTTGAAGTAATCTTTTTATGACTTAGAAATTATTTACGTCAATATACATTCTATTCTTTATCAAAGATTTTGTTAGTATAAAGAATTTTCATGACTTTGCTCTTCGTTTCAGGTCTTTTATAAAAATATTAAAATGTTCTCATTCAGTTTGCTATTTTTAGACAATACTATTCAAATTTTCTCTTTATTCACTTAACTGAGAGGAAAAAGCTTGTCACATTCTTCTTCTGGGAACTGAAATATATTGAAAACTTTAAATCCAGCAGCATTAATGTCATGCTCTGCACTTCTTTGCTTTTAGTATCGAGTCCACTGGCTATTTGGTACATATGAAAGGAGAGCTTAATCCAGAAGCGCCAAAACTTTTTGCATGGTTGGACTCTATCCATGAAGCAAATACAGTAGGGTGCCGGATGAAAATAATAATTGACAGATGGGAACGTTTTATTGCAAAATTTTAATGTGAAGGGTGAATCTGAGATTGTGCTCTTGAAGATTTATGCTAAAAACGTTTTGATGTCTTGTCATATGAACTAAAAATGCTAAATCTGCCAGCCAAACAGAATCAGAAAATTCTGGAATTGGTTGTTCCTTATCTAACATGAATTACCCTATTTCTTTTAAAAGTGCTTAGAAGCGCTAGAGTTATGTTTCACGACTGAGCCAGCATAGATCAATGCGATACACATCTATGTTACACTAGTTCAGATTAAGCCTTGGGCCAGTTATAATTGCATCGCGAGCTGGACATTGGACACTCCTGGCGTAAGTCTCTTCTGATGAACAAAAATATATTCACTCAGCTCAAAGTGTTGAAGCGCATGGAGAGGGTCAGTCTGACACTATTTTTTTTAAATACAACTATGAGTCACAACTGCAAAATAAGACAACAATTAATGTCTGCGCCACACATGACTTTAATTGCATTTGCTATACACTTATAGCAAATACAAGTTCAAAATACAAGCACGCAGTCTCGAAGCTCTTTCACTCAAGTCGAATGTTAAAACAATTTAATTACAAAAATTGTCATTGACAGAAATAACATAAATCCCTATTCCCAACAATATATCTAATATAAAAAGCTCAGTTGGAGTTTGTTTGTATGTTTGGACAGTAATTTCAGCTATCTTAGAAAAACCAAAGGACGGACGGGGACCTTTTTAACCTGCAGAGGGTTTTAGTATAGTTTTTCTAATTATCCCTTTTGCCCGGTGGCCATAAAGTAAAAAATCATGTTAAGCCTGGTCCCTTTTGGAACTCAGGACGTGTTAGCGCATTTTCGTATTATGTATCAGTACTTATGTTAGATATCAGCATTATGTAGTTATCAGTAATTGTGTTTAGATTTTAGACATATTTTTATGAATTTTCTTGTGTAATGAATATACCTGACATTTTTTTTATTTAAAAGTCATTTCTTTACATTTAAAAAAAAATTAATTCCTCTTTAATCTAACTACAAGTCACCACAAATGATGACGTAAAACTCTCTAAACTTTTACACATATTCTAATGACGTCAACAAAAAAAACAAAAAAAAAACAAACTAATTCTTTTGCACGCCTTCGCACCACTCTTGAATGCTTGAAAAATGATGTATTCGACTTTCGGCAACGGCGGCCGTTCCCTGCGCCAGTGTTACCTCTCGATTCGCAAAGTTTTTTGGTAGTTTTAACGGGGTTTTTTAACGGATCGAGTAACTGAGTGTTGATGCACAAATGGCAGGTCAGGACATACAAAAAACGTATATACATCATGGGTCTAGGACTTATGGATGCTGTGATCAAAGGTGATGACAGACGGACAAAACGGGTGCAATAGCGCATTCGACTTCTCGAAAATGCGCTAAAAATCAGAACATGTAAAGACAAAGAAAGGAAAATAAATTCTCATTTCCTTATTGAAGAACTTTAGGTGGACGTTCAAAACGATTTATTTTTGGTGCACTATTTTTTCCCAATTCTTTATTTTGAGTGACGCGCTTAAAAATATTGTATCGTCAAATTACCTTGCGCACCATTTTGTGTGCGCTCTTAAATCTATAATTCTCTTATTTCCCGTGTAGGTAGAAGCATGAAACTCTGGGAAATTGTTGGGTAACTTCTTGCGACAAAAGTTCGTGTAAAAGAATTTTGAAATACACACCCATGGGGGCCGGAGCCCATAAAACGTTTTTTTTTCCTCCTCATATGACCTATTTAAAAATTGAAAATCATTAATTCTCCTATTTCGCGAGTATGTAGACTCATGAAACGTTGGAGAGTTGATAAATTAACTTTCACGATGGTAGCAGGTGAAAATATATTGAAATTATCACTTACTGCAGGCCGGGGGCCCCAATGTAGATTTTTCATTAAATGAGCTATGCAAAAACTGAAATTTACTCATTCTCCCATTCTTTGTGTAGGTAGAAGTATAAAGGTTTTTGTAGTTGTTTAATAACACCCTGCGATAGTAACAGGGAAAATAATGAAAAATAAATTTGAAAATTTCCACTGATGGGTTGCTGGGGGCCCAAAACCTTTTTTTTCTCCTAACATGGGTTATATAAAACTGAATCAACACTAAATCTCCAAGTTTTCGTGTAGGTAGAGGCTTGAAACTTTGGAAAGTTGTTGAGTACCCTCCCGCGATAGTAAGATGCAAAAAATATTAAATCATCTCTCACTAGGGGGACAATTGCCTATTGAATTGGTGATACGCGTGTTATCAACGCTAACTGAAATCCTAATTTACCGTAACAAAGCGCGGGTAAATTGCTACTCTCTAATAAATTTCATACGATGTCGGAGAAATATGGCACGAGTACAATGGCAATAAAAAAATAATTAACACTTATTTTTTTTTAGTCGGGCCCATTAATAACTTCTTTTTTTGTTTTGTAAGCTCGTTAATTATTAATTTATTTATCCGTTTGCGATGAAAGTTAATTTTTTTTTACCCAATTCAGCGTAAGTTTCGGGCATAATTGTTTTTTTAAAACATATCACTCATTGGTTTCTTTATATTTATTCATTTTTACTTAGATTGTTGCAATGCATGACTAGTCTGCTATTTATATATATAGATATATGTAATTATCTGAGCTCGTAACTATTAAAGAAAATTTAATCGGTAACTTTTGAAAAATTTACGATTAACATATCGTTAATTTCGATTAAAGCCAAAAATTGAAATGTATGTCATAAGCAACACATATTGAACTTTCTTCTTAAAAAATGTAAATAACACTGGAATGTATCCTGACTGATGTAACTATTATACACTAAACGGTCCTTGCAAAGAATGACATTATCGGTTATCAGTGTTCATTAGAATTTATGACTTTGAGCCTTCATCGGATATTATAGCCCCTAGATATTTAAAGTTAGGGACCTCCTCGAATTTTTGCTCGTTTATCCGTATTTCGGAATGGCCCAAACAACTGATGCATTAAGCAAACTTAAACACATCTGGCAAAGCAAGGAGCTCTCCCTTAGATCAAAGATTCGACTAATGCGCTCTTTGGCGATGTCAGTCTTCCTGTATGGTTGTGAGGCTTGGACGCTTACCGCAGACCTCCAAAGAAGAATTAATGCACTAGAGATGAGATTTTTCGAAAGGTACTAAACATCTCCTATATGGCGCACATCACGAACGAAGCGGTTCGCGATAAAATAAGTGCTGTCATTGGCCCTTACGAGGACCTTCTCACCTCAATTAGAAAGAGGAAACTACGATGGTACGGACACGGGACAAGATCTGGTGGCCTCTCAAAGACTATATTGCAAGGCATAGTCCAGGGAAGAAGAAAAAGAGGTGGACCAAGGAAGAGTTGGGAGGACAATATCAAAGAGTGGACAGGTCTATCATTTAGCGATTCCCAGAAGGCAGCTCAGAACCGTGACACATGGCATGAGATAGTGTGCAGCTCAAAATGGTGCCCCAACGACCCAGCGTCGGATTAAGGGACAGTTCAGTTCAGTTCAGTGTTCATTAAGTTTCCACCATTGTAGAGGGTTGATGGATTCAGGAACTTTCATCTCCGTTTTCTAACGCAGTAATAATACTTATAATAATAAAATGATATTTTATACAGCGCTGTATCCCTGCAAGGAGCCGTGCTCACAGCGCTTTACATGGAGATAACATTCATCAGCAGAGAAGTGTTCACTTTCTGTTTCTAAGGCAGACTTCATTACTGCCATTAGCTTAATACACATTTCATTTTGTTATATAAGTAGGATAGGTGTTAGAAACTTGGTAGGAAAATTTTATAAACTTTTTGAGCATCCCGTCAGTAAATAGTCTAGTATATACACAAAAATGTTCGTGAAATAATCAGGAAATTAATTTTTTATCGGCGTCTATTTTGTTGTTTTTTGTTGACTACTTGTAAGGGATGGGTCGATTAATAGTTTAAAAATGTATGAATCGGGAAAAAATTATTTAACGATTAATCGATAAATTAATAGTTAATTTCCAAAGCGCTAATATTTACTAAAAAAATTAGAAATTATCAGCAATAATATAAACAAATAAAAAGATGTTTTAATCAAGACTTTAAAAATAATAACATTGACCCCTTTCAGACCATGGAGGCCTATTGGAGAAGCAAAGTAGCGTTCACAAGTTTCATTGTCCACAAATGAGCAGGGGATTGTGTGGTTAACACAATGCGAGTACCGCGACTCGATCCCGTAACTTGCAACGGTCCGGCAGTCCATTGCGCTACTACTTAGACCAACGTGCACCATAAAATAGATAATATGAAAGAAAAGATACGTAGACGTAAAATGCGGTGGAATGGCAATAGTTTTTATTTTGAACCCATTGCAAGTGTCCATTGAATATAAATTCTTGTACACTAACTAAACGCATGCCATTTGGTGCAACACAATTTTTATGATTAAGCATCCTACTAACGTCAATTGTTTTCACAAGTGCTTTGTTTAGATTAAATGTTTCAGGGGCCATATTATCTACAATAAATTCATATGTTTGCAACAGGAAGGACCATCTCTATTGTCATCTCATCATGAATGACTGGTAAACTATTGCACCAATTTAGCTTCCTCGTAGTTTCCTAAAGGACTTGTCATTTCTAAAGGGAAATCTCTTAATAGAAATATCCGTCCTTTTTAGGTGAACTAATAAAATTTATTAGAGTTTAAAAAATGATCCGAGTTAATATGTAATTGTAGGTATAGTGAGAAGAATGTATCTCATCAGGTATTTGCTAAGTCTTCTTTATAAAGACAGCTTATTTGACTTGAACAAGAAAAAACGTGTTTTGATTTTATTATGCCAACAATTTTAAGATCTCACCGATTCTCTTGTATTTATGCTAAAAAACAATGCTTCGCAAAATGGTGTCTAAACATAGAACATTATAAAACGAGTTATAACGTTTTCCGGTCTTAGTAATGACAAGCCCTATACGAAATGCCCCCACATGAACCCATCATTACGTGCAATAGTATCGTTTTCTGATCATTAGGTCACCATGAACAAAAGTTAAAATGATCAGAGCGGAAAAACTGTTGAAACTGAATGGTCAGGGGGTGAAAATGTGGTGAAATCTGATTGGTCGGGGGATGAAAATATAAAATCTGGTTGGTCGAAAAAGGAGAATTAGTTAAGATCTGAATGTTGTGAGAAGAAGAATGAGGTGAGTTGGAAATGATGTGAAATAGGTTATTCTTAAAGGTAAACAGTTGGAACAAGGAATAAATTTGGGGGAGGGTTAAAAAAAATTTTGCAATCTTTTGCACTATATGTAAATTCATAATGTACGGCTTCTCAACTGTGTTTTTGATATCTATATATTACTTGCATAAGGTTACTAAACAAGACCCATACATTTAACGCTGGACTTACGTAAACGCCGGCCTTACATAAACACTTGCCTCACATTAAACAATTTTTGTATTGATTGAAAGAAAGTTAAGTTTGAGTTTTATAAATAAATAAATAGAAATTTTAACAAAATTCCATCTTTAAAGATACAAAACAAGAAAAACACATTATTTGTTATCTGTGGAAAAAATTTTGTTTAATATCAACAACTATTTTCTTTATTTTTAATGTATTTCCCTTCTATTTTCTCAAGGCCTTCTAAACATGTTTTCAAAAATGACCTGGGAAATAACGACATACGAATTTGCAGAAGTTTCTATTATCATTACCAAACATAGTGTGCGGAAGGCAGTGCAAAGCCATTAAATAAATCCACGCTTTTAAAAGATTTCCTTCCGGATCACTTACTTTTAAAGGTCACTGGATGATCTCATTACCTGCTATGCTGCGTGAACCTCTTTAATTGCAAGCTAGACGGGATGTCGGAATATAAACTTACTGCATTCATAAGAGGGGAATAACGTGACACTGCACGCTCATTAATAGACAGTGACATACTACGTGTCTGCATATGGTAGGCGCTCATGAGGGTCGTTGGGTTACGCATCCGGGCAAAACAGCGACTGTCAAAACAGCGACCGTCATAACAGCGACTTCAAAACAGCGACTGTGTCAAAACAGCGACGGTCAAAACAGCGACGGTCAAAATAGGGACTGTATCAAAACAGCGACTGTATCAATACAGCGACTGTATCAAAATAGCGACTTTTTTTCATTTGCTTGTGATAATGCAGGTCTTTTGTAGAGAAGGGACAATATAAAATTTAAAATAATAAATTGGAGGTGTGTATAAATAAATGTTGGTGTGGTGTTTTAAAGAGTGTATATACAGTTTCAGGGCACATTTAAAAAAAAAATCAAAAATAAAATCATAACTATTATTACTTTAGTCATATGTATTGTGCAGAAAGCTCGATAGAGACTAGCAAACATAGATTTAATCGATTTATTGAGGGGGTTTGTGTTGGGAGGGGCAGAGACAGTTTGACTACAGAACTTTTTGATCCTCGGATGTTTTGACCCTCGTTTTTACTTCGCAAAAAATTGTTTTTTTTTCTTCTAGTTTTTAAAAATAAAAATAATATGGTTTAATATTAGATCCTTCCAAATCTGTCCAAATCCTTCACTACTCCAATCCGATATAATTGGATAATAAAAAGGCAATGTGTTCAGATAATCCTTTTTAAGGTACCTACATTCTTTCAGCCAACAATCTCTTTGTTTACCTTCTCCATAAAAGACTGTCCGTGGTCGCCACGTTGTCTAGCCTTCGTAACATGCCATTGTGTAACCACCGGACAGTCGACCACGTGCCGTTTCGACGAAGGGGCTTTAATTTTTTAAAAATCTGGCAGGGCAAACATTATAAACGCCGCAGTATTTTCACCTTCATGATCGCCATACAATGTAACCTAGCCACCATCCATGCACCTCATTTTACACACTCAGTAACACACTATGGTGAACTATAACGCATTACAAACTTTTATTCATCCTATCAATGCATTCGTCATAATCATAAACTAAGACGAAAAATAAACTGAACAAAATGTCAACAACAATTAAGGAACGTTCTGTTAGGTCATACGGGCCCAGCTGCTTGAACGATATTGTCCGCTATGCGGTGTTAGTAACTATTTAATGTATTAACTTTATATACTGACAACTTTGTACATCTTATTACAATTCAGTTTTTATGCTAGGTAGGTCTAAACAAGAAACAGAAGTGAATTAAAGGGCGCAGGGTTGTGGTGGTTTCAGTGCTGCGAGGTTCGCCATTTATGTCAACACCTTAATAACACATTGTTTTTTTTTTGTTTTTTTTTTTCATTAATTGATTTTGATTTTAAGATTAAAAGTGTATAGCCACTGGGAAAAATATTTTAAAAAAACTAAAGATAAATGTGGTCCTTTCTAAGTATGTTCGGCATGTGAGTGGAGGGAAGATTGACTTTTATGTTAATAGTGTAATGTATACCTATGGTTGTGGCGAGTGTTATGAGAAGGTAAATAATGGAATGAGAGGCAGAATAAATTTAGGTATCTTTACAAAGGACTATCTGACCACGTGCATTTGTATAGTCCTATTACATCGCCACTTTGATCGGGGTGGAGAGATCAAATGAAGTCTACCGAGACCATTGACCAGGGACTGTTCGTTGGCTGGCCCATGTTACATCACGACATGTTACGAGGGCTAGACTAAGCGACGACCACATGTCAAATTTTGCTGGCGAGATTTATGGGAAATGTAAATAAAATGACTGGGGGTAGAGTGAATCTACGTACCTTTACCTGACCACGTGACCTTTTTATTGTCCGATTACGTCGGATCGGGTGTGCTTAATTGGACGTTGAAAAGGATATATATACATGCTCAAAAACAACAGGCTGTTAATGATTTACTAAATCTGAAGTACCAAGCCACATANATTTTAATAAATGAGTGTATACGTAGCCTCAGTGAATTGATTTAAATTTTATTTTAAACAAAACTTTTAATTTCAATAAATACTTTATCAAAATGAGATATAATTTAAATAACCTTCATCTTTTCTATTCTGTTTTAAATCTTCCTTTT
Organism: Radix auricularia; assembly: GCA_002072015.1. Lineage (NCBI taxonomy): Eukaryota > Metazoa > Mollusca > Gastropoda > Lymnaeidae > Radix > Radix auricularia. The sequence goes on along the minus strand of MUZC01000404.1, from coordinate 574,231 downwards.
AATTCATTTATATATTATGGAGCTAAGACAAATTAAATGTTATTTTTAATTTTTTGTTGATACAATTTTATTTCACTCACCAGCTGTTTGTATATGAATAAGTGCATATGTATGTAGCATATGCTAATCTGCGTCATTAATTGATTTTAAATTTTATTTAAATCAAAATATATATAATTTTCATTAAATACTTCATCAAAATGTTGCTATTGCTTTAGGTTTTATTTGTTTTCTATGCATTTATGTAGTTTTTCACTTGGAGTCCTTAGATAAGTTTAGAAAATGAAAAAGGGGTCTATGTTTCAAAAAGTTGAGAACCACTGTGTTAGGTTTACGGTTGGACCAGAATAGCTTTGTGGTGAAGTCGCTGTTTTGATACAGTCGCTGTTTTGATACAGTCGCTGTTTTGATACAGTCGCTGTTTTGAAGTCGCTGTTTTGACGGTCGCTGTTTTGACACAGTCGCTGTTTTGAAGTCGCTGTTATGACGGTCGCTGTTTTGACAGTCGATGTTTTGAACCCGTGCCTTGGGTTATGGGAGGTCTATTAAACTGCTACGAAACTGATCAGTTGTTGAGTATAATATCAGAAAGTGTTATTGCTTGAAAAAGACTTAAGAGAAAACTCAACGGAGGTCAGGGGTCAAAATAAAATTTTCTCCTGGTTTAATGTCCAGTCGCAGAGCTAAAATTTCTTGGAATAATTCCTTATCCATCTGATGGTAAAAGTCCATTAAAGAAAAAGTGTTTTTGACTACTGCAAAATTCAGCGTCACTTTGCAGCTAAATGAGTTCCAGTTTAAGATGGCCAGTAGCATCATCAGGGTCTACAGAGAAATGTGAATACTACTAAACCTGTATTTCCCTTTCAATAAGTGAAAGCTCTGAACGCATCTTTAAAATTCACCAGCTAAGGATATGATATCTGTATTCAATTCTACCACTACATTTCCTCATCAAAGTTTGGCAGTATTCAAAAAATTACCATTCATTTAGGGACACTGACCTGTTGATAACCTCAGTATATAGTTTTAATACCTTAACAATGTTAGAACCGTTGTGGGTGGGGGTTAGGTCCAACAACGTAACAGCAGACGCTAACCTTGAGTTGGACACAAATTCTGAAAAATCTGATGATGGGCCATGGAAAATTTGTTGGGGCTACAAGTCACATGTGATCACGTGCCTGATGCCTGATGATGCTTGAATGCATGTATGCGAGCACGTGCTAAGAACTTGGTACTTGATGGCTGAACAATTAAAATAAAGATTGTACGCTGAACCATGCCCACCCAGAGGAATAGCCAATAGCAATTAACAGAAATGTAGAGCAGATGCAACCATGGCGTGGCCAAGGGTTCTTATATATTGGGCCCAAACCTTTCAGCGTTCTCTCTCTCTCTCTCTTTCTCTCTCTCTCTCCCAGAAGACCCACAGTCACAATCCACCAGTTCGGATGTGCTAGATTGTTGATTAGAGTTTGAGCCTAGATGAGAAGTCTTGTCTTCATGTTTGAATAGTTTGTTAGAACGGCTTAAATGTATTTTGTATACGTTACGATTTAATTCTTTTATTCTTTGTATGTTGATTGATATGTTTATTTATAGTTAGTTAAGGTATTCACTATAATTGGTTTCAGCTAGAAAGTCTTAAAGGTAATAGACGTGACTAGCAGTCAGACAAACATAGAGCAGACCAGGCCGGAGACGTGCTGATGTTGATGAAAGGGGAAAAGTGGACCCCATGTCTAAACGGGAGAACTACTGTGACAGACGGCCATCGCTGTGAAGACCATGCTGTCAATCATTCCACATAGCTGAGGGATTGACCCCGGACTGACCTCGGGGAAGAGATTCTAACAAAGCAATTGGTAGACGATACGCCTGACTGAGGAGCAGTGACGTAGACGTAACAGCCACTCATCTAGCAGCCACACCCGTTGACCAGAGGGAATTTGGGTCATTCGCAATCCTTTGTTGCACTGTTATTTATATACTTATGGTAACCATATGTTCTTTTAATTTGTTCCCTTTTTAATATAAATATATTTCTTGTATTAAATAGTCTCGCTGTTTGTGTATCATTATTCATATTGTTTAGATATTGTATTTGTAGTGTAGTTCGGGATTAACACTAGCACGTATTTAAGTTAGATATTGTAAAATTGGGGGCTTGAGTCAAATTTATTTGTATAGTTAAGATACTCTAGACAACTAGTCATTTATGAGCTGGAGTCTATACCTTATAGACATTACATCTTAATAAGACCACAAAATTTCATTTTTTCTCCTTAATATGAGCGCTTAAGGTCATTTTTTTCACTGTATCAATATTATTTTTTAAAACAATTTGTATCGACACCATTCTGTTAAAAAATAAGACTCATAGGAGGATGGGGTTTGAGCATGTCTATTTTAAAAAAATATAGGCTACATAATAAATTGATGGTTTTGATAAAGTAAGGTTATAAATTTTTGACGGCCTATATGCAAATATTATAGGACAATAGGCCACTAATAAACGTTGCTTTTTGGGGTCCTAAGATTTTTAAGATGAAATTTCTCTTTTGATTTTACCATATCTTATAAATACTATGTTATTCAAACTGTTGGTTTGATAGCAAGGACGTAGCTATATACTTTTAAATAAATTATCATTCATTCGATGCCAGGCAGGGGCGTCGCTAGGGTTGGTGTCACGCGGGGCGGTAGCTCATGGTGTCACCCCTTCAGGGGGCGTCCATAAATGACGTCACGCGACGTTGCCGATCCCCCCCCCCACAAAAAATAAATAAATAAAATAAAATACTCCGTATCTTCTAAATGAGAATTATTCATGTGGCAAATTAATTTTTGTCAAATAAATTCGGATTTAGTGCAAGTCTACACTCTAATATCGTAAATAACATGCGAGAAGTCATACAAAACGTCATTAAATAAATTGTAAATAATAAATATTTAAATGGAACTTTTACTTATAGTTGCGCGTTTTGAGGTGATTTCACATTTTTTAAACACACCCCTCTCTCTCGTCTCACATTGTCATAGATGCGTGACACCCTCCCCCACCCCCCTTTTAGGAACGTGACGTCATTTATGCGCGGCTCCTAATCCATATAACTCCTCTCAGTCTACCAGTGCCAAATTAAAGGAATATCAATAATTTTACCTTTTTATTTTCAACCGGTGAGGTCAGCACCTCTTGCTCCCCTCTAGTGAATTACGTTTAAAAGAGAAAACAATTCCTTATCACATGAAAAAAAAAGTTTTAAAAAAAAACATAAAACAGTAGAGAGAGAGTGAGAGAGAGAGAGAGAGAGAGAGAGAGAGAGAGAGAGAGAGAGAGAAATAGAGAGAGAGAGAGATGTGTAAATAACCATAAGAGCGTAAAAATCCAGACTAACTCCTAAGCATCTTCCTCACCCTAGAACACAACAAAGCGTATTTTTCCGCCAAGCACCCGAAACATAAAAGCAGTTAAGGACATAAAGTATTTGAAATATAGAAAACAATTCCTTACCCCATAAAAAACAATTTAAAAAAAAAAATTACGGAGTAACGCATAATATTATTCTTTATGGACCCGCGTTTGTAAGCACTAAACAGCTTAGTGGGGATAAATGTTTTCTTTAATGTTTGCCGGTTGTTGTGCTAAATAATTAAAAAAACTCGTGTGTAGCAGAAAAATTTAACAGTTTATCATTTTCAGTGTGCACATTTTTTGCTTCCCCCCAAAAATACATGCATCAATTTATCCGATATACTTTATATGAGAAAAAAATTGTTTAAATCAAAATAATATAGTAGATTATAATTAAACAAACAAGAATTATAAATGTATACTTCTGTTGCGCTGAACAGAAATATACATTTATATGTTCATTAAGTAACCAAATGCCAACATACCCATATGCCGCTAATTTATTCTGGGGCACACTGGTGTCTGTCAACAAAATACATATTTTATAGACTTTGTCAAGGTTGATCTGATGTCCATCATTCTGACAAGATTTACTCCTCATAAGCAACTCTAAATGTAACTCTTACAACATATTTCTAGATTATACTTTTCTAGAATACATTAGGCTAAATCCACATTCGCAATGAGCGCTCGATGCAAGAAATACAGCACAAATATCAAACAGGGTGGCAATGTCGCTGAATCATTCTTCATTCATGACAAACTGAATCACCTCGTCCAAAGTCTGAATCAACCCACATTGTATTTGTTCTTCGAGCACTAATCTTAAATTACGATAGTGATCCATAAATTTCTCCACAATGTCTTCATAGCTTTTAAGAATACTTTGTATTTATAAACAGGGCATACAGCTATGTTTGTTCAAAATTAAAATTTGACATGTCGACTAACGCTTACAACTCAAATATTCACTTAAGTATCAAGTCGCTTTCAAGAAATTGAGAGTCCACGTGCCAACTCAGACATTCAAAAAATTTGAGGACTGTATTTGTGTTTTCAGCCTGAATACATTTTAGCAACCTCTGCAGACCAATGAACATTTTCTCCAAGGTGATGACCTCTTAGGTTACTGATAATTCCTTTTACAAACTGGCGTGCCGTCCTAGTCATTAGATTTTTCGTTTGTAACAGCTAGCTTAATTTGGCAAGTTCTCCAAATACTTCATGAATGACACTAAGGAACAGTCCGAAACTGTGGGTCTCAGTCTCTGAGATCTTTTAAACTATGTTTATTGACTTGGCCATAATACAAACGTGCCTGCTATTCACATTATTCAGTCAGTGTTTGTATGTCATTTCTCTACAATGCTTGTGAAGCAAAGTGTCGTGAAAGCCATCTGATTTTCAGTGTCACCTAAAATAAAATCAGTTCTAGGTGTCCAGGAAAAACTGATTTGTTATTTCAAAACATTCCCTTCACCACATTGTCACCCCCCCCCCCCCCCCCACACACACACACCACTCACGTTGTTTTGATTAAAATATCACATCGACTTGTTCGTGACATCAAAGTCTTTATTGTAAGTTGTCGGCGGCGAGTGATATCAAAATCTTTGTTCTGCTCCAAAGCTATTAACCAATGTCAAATATTTTTTTATTATTTTAAAGGGAGTGTTTGATATTTTTCTTGTATTATTGTTAGACGATTTAATTGAATGATGTTGCTAAAGTCTGTTTGCAGTGTGTGAGAGATGGAAGATACATTCTGGACATTTTTACTTGTTTTTAAATTGAATTTTAATAAAGGATGTGACTGAGTTCCAGGTAGAATAAGAAATAAAGTCGCTACTAACTTTCATGACAAAGGCGCAGAAATTCTAATTTTTTACCTACTGAAATTTTCTGCGCGGTAACTCAAAAATTAAAAGGTACAATGATTGGGATGGGACCTACGAACCAGACTACCTATATATAAACATGGATATCTATGCTTGCAAGCCTTTAACAAATATTTTTTTTTAAATATTACCCTCAAAGACATTAACTAAATTCATATTTTTCCTCTAAAAATAACAACAAAGAAAACACTTTAAAAAAAATAATAATAGAAAAGTCGTTTTACGCCGCCACCCCTCTCTTGTGGAGGGAAGGGGTGTGGGATTCGTCCACGTTGTCAACACTTCAAAGCTCAGTTTGCTTGGTATCTTTAAAAACATAACACACCGCCAGCGTTTTTGAAGACCTCTCTGGTGCGGCTGTGTCTTTTTTCCCATGATTTGTTTTATTTAGTTTGTGTTTTGGGACTGTTTTATTATTGCAAGTTAACTGATTTTTTAAAATAAAAATGTTTCGCTTTTAACGTAATTTCATTGTATTCCTTTCTAAATGAAGAAAATGTGTCTTCTTTATTTTCTGACATAAAATCAACAGTAAAATTTTAGGCTTTGGTGTCACCCCCCTAATGGTGTAACCCGGGGCGGCCCGCCCCCCCCTAGCGACGCCACTGATGCCAGGATCAGATTGCAATTTTTCATTATGTGACAAATAATTTTTTTTATTCATTTGATTTCCATGACACTTTGTGAAAGTGTGTGATTAGACTTTCGCGAAAACTTCTGATATAATTTATTTAGTTTTTACTAAAGCTAAGCACATATTCTGAAACCTTGAAATGACTCTGTTAAAGCTGGTCAACCTGCTCAATCTGCTGGCAGTGCCATACAACATTGTCGTTGCGTAGGATTCACTCGCAGCCATAACGTCCCCTTTCTATGTCTAACCCAGGGCACGAAGCCAAAAGATGCACCACCCTCTCAGAAAACAGGCTGCAATGCCGTTAGTAGTTTAAGTCCTTATTGTGGTCTAACCTGTTGAAGCATAATTTGGCTGGGTAATGCTCTATTGCCACTTGAATGAACAAGCTCAATTTTTACCCTTGGTCTGCTTCACTGGTCAAGTATGACTTATACCCCTCGGGCATTCATTTTGGTGCCACTCATTAGCATCTTTGAATTTCCTTTCTTCTTGCAACGTCCGACGGCCCTGCTTGTCCTTTATAAAAAATAAAAATAAAAATAAAAAAACACACTCACTTCTATACCTTATAGACATTACATCTTAATAAGACCACAAAATTTCATTTTTTCTTCTTAATATAAACAACTATCTGCAATATTCTTTTTATTTCGATTATTTGTATCTGGGGATGGTATTTCATTCAGGCTTCTCAAGAGCTAATTTCTTTAAAATAGTATAATTTTCTCTTGAATTAATGACATAACAAAATCAGCATTTCTTATATAAACATTGTTTAGAAACATCTCTTTTATTAACTCTTCTGTCCTGATTCACAACGAGTCACATCCTTTACTAATATTAACATTAATTAAAACGTTCAAAATTATTATTTTTTAAAAATTAGATGAAGTAGAAACCATCTTCGTCATTACTAGAGAACATGTAGCAATCTGATAGCAAGCATTCAATAAACAACACGTAATAAACAAAAATAACAACGTATATTAAAATTAAATTCAGTTATAATTAAGTATATTCACAGACACCACATCATAAATGACTGATAAAAGAAATTTAAAAACAAAAACAACAAAAAACAACATCAACAACAACAAACAAACAAACTCGAATGAGTATTTAAACGCTATTTCCAACAAGGAATTTCAGATGTTTTTATTTAAGGGAAATCATTCTTACTTAGATCTACATAAAATGTCGATTCAAATAAGTAATTCTGATAAATAAACACAATATGACGTCATATCCCCTCACGCTACATCACACCAGGAATATGTCAATATAATGCGCACCACGCAACAATCCAAAGGAATAATGTGTTTAAAAGTTTTTATATAATATGCAATAATTAATTAGATAAGGTATTCTCATTTATTCATGAAAAACACCATTAAGTTTCTGCGAAGAAGCCAATTTGAGTTTGAGAGTTAATAGACTCCCGTATAAAGGAATTGCGAGTTTATTATTATTTTTCCATTAGAGAACAGTAACTGGTTAATGATAATAGTGTCATGTATGACCATGTGATGAACGTGGCTTGTCCTTGAACTTGCTGAATGTTCAATCTCGACCCTTACTGCCAACTGAAATTCAGGAATGAAATATTATTCAAGTTACCGATTAGAATTACAAAGATTGAAAATGACGTTTTCAAGACACAATGTCAACTTTACAATTCTGAGTAAATTGTATAACACACAATGGAAGTAACCTATTAACATTCGAACCCAAATCAAATTGTAGCTTAAAATAGAGGGAAGAAAATGACAATAAAATGTTTTAGTATGCAAAGTATTTGCTTAAAGATTATACAAAGTTGACTTACTTCGGTTGGTGAATAACGTCATTTTCTCACGACTTTCAGAATATCCTTTCTCCTGAAAATAAGACTTATATCGATGAATTTAGTACTTGATTATGTAAACTAAATGCCAATAAAATACACACAATAGAGACAGGTGAGAATAATTCATGTTCCTTATACCAGTAAAACTTTCGATTTTCCGGCACCTCAAGAATATTTCAATCAATTTGTAATAAGTTCTCGTTAATTAGGAACTGCTATACGTAATATACATAATTTTATTTGTTCATTTAAAACTTCCTGGTACATTATTTCTCTATTTTCCATCTATTAATCTTCAGATTGTGTTCAATATCAGCATAGAGTAAATGTAACTATGGTATTTCTTTTATTTGGTGTGGCGAAAAGGAACAAACACTATCAAGTTAATGGAACTATTTAGCAATACTATATAGTAGCATGGAAGCTATAATAATAATAATAATAATCAGAAGAACTTGACATTTTTTTAGCGCTGTATCCTAGCAAGTTGCCGGGCTCACGGCGCTTTACATGGAGATCATAACATACATAGATCTATATTAATTAAATAAACATTAATATACTAACCACAAAATTGACAATACATTTAACATTGGCTGCGTTAATCATTAAAAAGAACTGCTGTGTCCTTATTTTTTACGATAAATTTTGAAAAGATGCGTCTTAAGAATCAAGCTAAGATCAGGCTTTGGCCATGTAACAGATCATAGTTACGTCGTACGGGCGGTGACCTTACCTGAAACTGACCAGTGCTGGTTACTTTCTGACTGGAGTCGAATGAAGTGGCTCGGTATCTCCTGAGTAGAGCCCTGAATCCGTCTTTGACCTGTTCAAAGTAAAACTTTCTCAAACAGGAGTTTCTAATTCGTAGTTCTGAAATCAGATCTAAATAAATATTACTTCGAAATTCTTTGAAAATTTTAGCCGCTTGAACGACGGTTTTTACGCGACAGGATCTTGTAGTTAAATTTGAGGAAGTCTAATAAAAAGGGAGTATAAACACTACAGCATTAAGTCCCTTACCTGGTGCTGTAGCACACATTGGAAAATAAATATTACCAGCCCCTGGAATAAAAGACATGCTGAATTATTAACAATAATGAAAAGAGAGGCCTCTGAGATTTGTAGAATAAAATGATTAAAAATATATATATAAAATTTTCGCTAGGCTTAAGATTATTTTCCAAAATATATTTTTAAAGCTGAAACAAAACGGGAAACTAAAAAAAGAAAAAAGAAATTAGATCTATATGTTTATATATAATTAAATACTTTATTTATTTATATTCATATGTTAAAAGTAACATAGTAAAAATACTGGTTTAATAACAGTATGATCTAAACATGACGGTCAAGTCACACTAGCTAATTTACAAATACTAAGAAACATGTTACATATAAATGACCTGTAAACAGTTAAAAATAGTTAGAAAGATGTTACATATAAATGACCTGTAACGAGTTACAAATGGCAAACAGATACTGGAAGATCTCCAAGTCCATAGTGACGGACAGAACACCGAGCACCCAAGTGACACCAAGTATGGGAGCCAACACAAAGATGGACCGCACAACCGACCTGTTGACCATTCAGATATGAAATGATACGTACTTAAGTGCGATAATGTTACTTTATAATAGGTCAAAAATATTATATTACTTTAATTGACGTTATAAAATGAGCTTGGATTAATTTATATTAGCACTAACAATAAATTTCATTAACTAATTACGAGAATAATCAGGGTTATAAAGACAAAATAGGAATCTTTATATATAATTCACTTAAATAACTATGTGCAAATGGCAATGACGAATTACCCCCGCTGGGGTCTGAAGATCACAGAGAGCGAGCGGAGTGAGATGAAAAAAAGGTGGGGAGGGGGGGTTGTGGTATAAATGCTTCTTGCATTCACTTGCGTTGTTGCTTCACAGAATAACTTATGATTCGTAGTGTAGAGGTTATCACATCGCCTTGTACCTGGATTAAGGAAGTAATATTTAAGTCGCGTGTTGGCTGTATCACGATCGCTATAGGTTCGCCATCAGTTGATTACAACTCTGGCATCCAATATTTATCCGTGATCTTTTTATTTGTGTTATATTTTACCGGTCACCCTCACGTGATTAATTAGTAAGTTAAACTTAGACGAAAATTTAAAGAAGAAAAATTACAATAGTTTTCAAGTTTACAGTGTCATCGTGAGTTGTGAGGACCACATTGGATGACACCATCACAAGGAATGCTACCAAAATTTAAAATAATATATGTTCCCATTATTTGAGTTCTCTTGAGTTAAGTATTGAGGGGACGACACCATGAGCTACCTCCCCGGACGACACCAACCCTAGTGACGCCTCTGATTTGTCAGAAAGTGACTTACTTTATCTTGATTTTAACGTTTTTGTCCATCAAACGTTTCGACTTCTGCATGATTCCTATCACAGCAAAGAGAATACAGAAGTTCACCTTGGAGAAAAACGCAGAGGTTGTGAAAATGAAAACAGTAGATTCAGATGGCATGAACATAATGGCAGTGTTAGGTGTTGTTAGAGACTAAATGTCCCAGTGATACATCCAGCTCTAATTGAAGTAGCTTGTATGAAAAAAAATACAATAGCATTATAAGTGAAACAGGCAGTTGTAGTGGAAAGGGTGGAGATGGGGTAATTATGTATGAAACAACTGTTACAGCAAGTTGTAATATCACTGACAGTGTTAGAAAGAGAGGAAAGTAAGGTTGTAATATCACTGACAGTGTCCGAAAGAGAGGAATTTAAGTAGCAGTTGTATTTTTAAGGGTATTAGTAGAGATTAGGACCATGGCGTTAAGGTGTGCAATGACACTGGTAATGACGGTAAAATTAACAGTGCCCAGGGTAGTAAAAAATGATTTACCAAAGGCACAATTTCGATTAAGAAAACTAAAGGTTATTCAAATACTTCTTATTTGTTAGTGGGAAGTTTTATGATGGACTCTAAAACTGATAAACAATGACCTGATCTACATATCTCCAAATTATAGACACAAAAAGTAGTTGTTACTGCTCAATACAGTGATGAAGTTAACTCGTATTCAGTAAGTTTGTGTGTATCATTACGCAGTGCTTTTGTTGCACACTGAGTGTTTTATTAAATACTAGATTGTGCCGGGGCGCCGTGGCGCCTGCGGCGCCCCTTTATTTTTTGGCGCCTACGGCGCCAACCTTTTTTTTAAAAACCAACTAACTTGTCCTTTTTTGATAAATACGAATTATTAAACTTTATGAAATGTACGCAAAGTATTTAATAATAATAATAGGGGTTGTATTTTGCGCACCGATGCACACCAAACAATGACGTCATCATATTAAATATTTTTACAGCGCTCATCAAAACACGATTTTTCAACTAAACTAACTGCTGTAGACTGTCGTACATCGCTCCTCAGCGTTACAGATCCAGTGACTTGGACTATTATATTATTTACGAGCCAAATACCCGTGCTACGCTACGGGGTAGGCACAATAAGAATAACTTTATTTGGTTTTTGGTCTCAAATTCTCCTTAAAAAATGAATGTAAACGCATCTGGAAATTAGGGTAGTGATAAATCAAACCCCTTCTTAATAAAAACAAAGATAAGTGTGTCGAGAAAAATAAACATATTATTAGTTTAAATATTACCCATCAATTTTGGTATTTCTGCTTTAATATAGCAACATCATTATCATCTTTGGCTCAACCACATCCTTCCATTCAGATCGATTGATGGCTTTCTTTCACCATGCTCGAACCCCTTTAATAACGCATGCTATATACTCTACCGGAATAACAAATGTCGTTAACAGTTACCAAAAGATAACGGGCAAAGTTCACTTTCTTTTCACGTGAATCAAAACATGAAAACAATATCTTTCCACAGGATTTCTTTGGTTCTTAGAAATAGCTCGCTAAATACCCATTTCATTTATAGTCTAAGCATGAAATTAGTTCAAGACGAATAGGATATTTTTAGCCAGATAATATTTGTGAATATTGTGGCTTGGGGAGAGTAGAAAATATGGTTTAGTCTACTTTTTTTAAAGGCACATGTTCCTTTAACGTGAATAAAAACATAAGAACAATGCTGCTTTTTAAGAAAATGATGAGAAATTGATTTTCTTATAAATTTTATGTCAATCATTATATATTCCCGCACATTTTTTCTAATCGTAACAATTGACTTTATATCAATCTTTTTTCCCGTTGTAAACTATTCCTCTAATAAACTCAAAACAGCTTGGCACAAAATGAATTGTTTTCAGTGTGTTTTTCGATATTAACACGCACTTCCTTATGCTAGATCCTATGTATAAGTCGTAATACCCGTGATATTTCTTTACACTTGATATATTTACACCTTAAAGAACAGTTTTTACCCGAAGCGTATGTCATAAAACCGCATTGTTCGAGAAATGTACCCAATTTTTTAATGGATTTTTCATCATTCGTTAGGTCTTAGAATAAAGTACATGTGTTAAGATTACTTTTTTCATTGGAAAAGCTCTCCAAAACATTATTTCTATTTTTAGGTTAAGTATGCCCTTAGTCAAATGAATAGGATTTTTTTTTTGCGCCAGATGCTTTACTGTAGTTATGCAAACAGTATGTTCTATTTGGTGGTTGGACACTTCGACCCCGGACGATTCGACCCCGGACGGTTCAACCCTGGCAGTTTGACCACAGGACGTTTTGTCCCCGGTCGTTTCGACTCCGTTCGGTTTGACCACGGAATGTTCGACCCCGGGGTGATTCGATCCCGGACAATTCCGCCAAGGGACGTTTCGACCCCGAACGTTTCAATCTCTTTCTATCTACACCGTAGAAATTTATTATTATTTTTGTTTGTATAAATAATTTTAAAAATACTGGTTGTCATGTTAGAGGCGCAACATTAGCAGAGATAGAAATAACCAAATCACACACACATACGCACATAGCCCCCCCCCTCACACACACACAAACTTGCACCAATAGAAAACTCTACAGTTTTAACCATAACACGAACCATAATATTGCATTATTCTAGCAATAAGTCTTTTTTATGTAAGCTTTTTCATTCATCTACCAATTAATCCACAACATCCATTCCTTTACAGTTTATGCATGACCTTTATTTAGGACAAATTAGTTTTATTTTTATTGAGCTGTTTAATACTTGTGTGATTGGGATGCGTAGGGTTGGGGAGATTTTTTAATATTGCCTATTTGTTTAAAAAAAACACGTTGAATCGCAAGGTTTGGCTTTAAAATTTTACACTGCTGGTTTTCTTAATCTTTGCAAAAAGGACATTATCAGTGGCTAAGAAATAGTGCCACTCAGGGCTCGGAAATATTATAAACTTATGACCCAAGAAATGAAAAGCACCCTTCAAATAGCTCACAAAGTTGCCCCTTTTTATAAAAATTACAATTCCGCTATTTAACTTACAACAGTGTATAGATCTAAATGCTTATACACGTACCATTTTTAAAATTTAAAATCCCTGAGCGTTTACTTTCAATACGAATTTCCTTAATGACAGTTTATAATGAAATCGTTCCAAAACACTCACTTTTATCAAGTAAGCACCTAAGAGAAATACCTCTTCCTCCTAACAAATATTTGCAATTGTTTTTTATAATAAATCACTCGTTGAATGCTTCAAAAGCGGTTCCGTGTTAATTTTTATATAAGAAATTTTTATTCTCGGTAATTTTGATTTGTTATAAGCCAGTATAAAATTTGCCTCCATCCGATTATATACAAAGATGTATAAAAGCTTATATTAAAATGTAAAATTGATGTTTCGTCTACAAATAAATAATTTCTTCACATTTATTTCTATAGCTATTTAACAGTGACTAAGGGAAATTCGTTCGAACCATTTTCGTATGA
>MUZC01000404.1:510181-548547 GCA_002072015.1 Radix auricularia | reverse complement strand
TGTTTGAATAGTTATATTATAGTACAGTCCAGTGTTTGAATAGTTATATTATAGTACAGTCCAGTGTTTAAATAGTTATATTATAGTACAGTCCAGTGTTTGAATAGTTTCATCATTAATGTGTAAAGAATGACGTTCTGTAACAGATAATATAAGATACGTGTCTGGTGAATGAAAAAAACAACAACAGACTCACACGTAGTCAGTCCCAAAGCCTTCTCCCTGTGTAATTCCAAGTGTTGTCGCTACAATGACTAGAGGTGTACCTTGAAAATGAAATAAAGATTATATTGGGGTCACTTCCATAGCATAATTAATTATGTAGTTAAAAAAAAAACAACAAATATTAGAAGTTAAGTAAAATATCAACTAGAATTTGTAAGTGCTTGGTGCCAACTAGACATAAAAGAACAGGTCAGTAACAGTGACGTTGACATAAATATATACCGCCAGAAGATGTCAACTTTTGTTTAGTCTAGTCTTAGTAAAGTTTTAAAATGTAATCAAATGAGTTCATTAATATATCGTTTAACTGATATGAAAATAAATAAAATTTCTTTTTCGTTCAGTTTTTCTTTTTTCTTTTTTAAAGGCTGAAATGATCGGATAACGATATATCAAATTGAAGGTGACACTGCAATACGTTTAGTCATTTTACTTTAGAGACATCAAATACATTGCAACACTATTCAGTATCATAAACAACAGTACGTTTTTAGAAGCTGACTTTTTGCAATTGTAAGACATTAAATAGTATCGCAATATGGCTTTGACTATTTCCTGGGTGCACCTGGGCATAAATGCTAGTAAATAATGATGAATATAAGATGAAATTGACGTCACTACATACTTACCGTACATGATGATGTATAGATAACGAAGTATGGATGTTGATGAAACTGACGTCACAGACTTGAGTATGAGCAGCCCTTGAGACAGCATGACACAAAAGACAGCCAGAAACAAGTAGTGGAGCAGAGCAGCCGTCACGGCACAAGCAATCTGGGTTAGTTAGTCAGATGTTAGACTTAAGATGATCAAATATTTTGTGATTTCTAATCTAGACCTAATGTCAGACTTTTTGATGACCGAATTGTTTTTGTTAGTTCTAATCAAGTCAGAAGTTAGGTAATAAAATGTGTGTTTCTTCATTTCTAATCTAGATTAAGACATAATTTAGGCAATAAAAATATTTTTGTTTGTACAAAACTAGAACTAATTGAAGTTGTTCATCACAATCTCTCCGTCTTTTTGCTGGTTTGTAATAGTCCTGTTATTTGATAATTGCACTAACAATGGTTAAATAAAAAGTTTGAATGCTAGTTTATTAATCAGTACAATCCCCTAACTGTAAACCAAAATGCATTGACACTATGTGAAGTTTTATAAAAAACTAAATTTGAAAAGTGTAGATAATCTTTATCTTTCAATATTTTATATACCCTTATTAAACAGACAGAAACGACAGTTGGTTTTTCTGATTAAAGAATGAATTTGCGTGGTAGTAAACATGTGGAAAATATTATTTAAGGAGCGCGGTGAAAAGGTTCCTTGCTGTGACCATTCGTCGTCTTGTGTAGACCTTAGAACAGAAGACACACTACGTATGACTACAGACATTTGTAATCTCGTTTACTTGCCCTTTGTTTTGTCTTGGTGATGCCTCCAAGAAACACGATATATCCCAACATGAGACACACAAAGTATGACTACAGACATGTTTAAGATCGATTACTTGCCCTTTGTTTTGTCTTGGTGATGCCACCAAGAAACACAATGTATCCCAACATGAGACACACACAAAGGTTAACATGTAGCACTGATCTGTCACTTTTCACGAATCTGGATAACAACAAAATTTAAATTATGGGAATCTGTTAACAAAACAAAGTGTAAATATTAAATATAAATCTTCAAACTAATTTAACTAACATCAAAATTTAAACAATTAAAAATGTTGAAAAATGTGGCCGTGGGTAGGAAAATGTGCGGCCGTGGAAATCTGTTAATTAGATTACAATAACCTGCGGTCCATTAATATTTGCAATTAGGCAATTTATTATGTAAAGTTGTAATAGAATTATAGAATATTCATTCACCCTCTTAAAAGCACTTGTTTTTGCGAAACAAATTACGACTCCGGCAGCTGTAGCATTAAGTGTTTATAGACATTAAAATGGCCTTTATAAGAACACATTTTGAACCCGACTGGAGGACACCAAACTGGCGTCAGGAATACGACTGATGATCTTGAGCGAGTGCCCGGACTTTGCGACACTCTCGGAAAACACCCAAGAGCAAGACAGCCACTAATTTCTGGACCCTTGACGGCTAAGTTACATGGACAATGTTAGTGAAGCAGCTTATCACTTATTCAATAATTATGTACTCTGTGATGTTATGTTTACATGATGTCATGTTCAATTAATTAAAAATATAAAAGGATATCGATGGAAATTTTTTGTTTGTAATTAAGCACTGTGTTTGCCTATAACACATTATGATAGGTCATTATTATCTTAAGTTAATTATTACGAGCGGAACATTTTTGATAGCGAACAGTTTGTTTTTTAATAACAAAAAAAGGGAAAGTAATTCATTTTTATGCGCCGGATATAGCCCAAAGGCTGCGCATCCCTGACCTAGTGTGTCTAAATATATACATACCAGGAGGTACGGATTAAGACGGCACGCGGCCATGTCTACAATTCAAACGTGGGCAGTATTTAGCCAACGTCCCATTAGATAAAATTATTGCTAGCAGCTAATGTAAGACTGCAACTAAATAGTCGATAGGTTCTTTGCTCATGCGTTTACTACGTGAACGGCGTTCCCAACCAAAAATATTATTGATGACAAAAATGAACTCCAAGAAAAAACTGTTTGAAGTGTTTGCCAGAATACTAAAATTGTGTGTAAAAAGACCAAACAAAAATATTTTTCCACCACTGGGAATAGATCACGACATCACTCGCACCTAAAGACTACACACTTCAACTAGACCAGAAGAACTTGGCGCATACTTGGAATTTAAGATATCAAAACAATATTCTTTAATATTTCTCTTATTGAGCCAATAAAATCAGTTTTTTTTATTATTAAGCAGTCAGGTGTGAATAGCGATCAGATTAATAGATACGATTTTATTATTGTATTTAATGTATGATATTTTTAAGGTTTCATGCAAACGTTTGTCAACCTTAATTTTAAAACATTCTAGGTTTTGGGCCCCCCTAATCATTGGGGAGTCTGGCTTTAACTTGCTCAGTCTCTTCTCTCTTAATCCACTATAGCACTGATGTGTAATGTATTTAGCAAGGTAGTTTGCCAGCATCGTATTGACAGTCACGGGTAAGCACAAGAGAGAAATGGAGATCTCTACTTACCGTCACATGACACTGTACACGGTCACAGTCAAACACAAGAAATTGAGTTGCCACTTGGTGGCCTAGTAACGGAGTATTGCAATGTCATTTAAAAGAAAGCTCGTACTTATGAGGAGAATTTTAGGAGTCTTTTCTCACAGATTTCACTGTATGCTTTATGATTTTATTTAATATTAACTTGTGAATCAATATTAAAATCATTGGTCGCCAGCCCCTAAACGATACATACTAAGTTCAAACATGTTCGCCTTCTGTAAGCAAGTTATAAGGAATGAGCTTGGCAAATTTCAGCTTTCTATGTACACGGGAAGTTGGAGTATTAATGACAGGTGGCTGAAGACTTTGGATCTGAGATAGTTAAATATCTTTAAGTATAAATTTGAATTTACATAAATCTGTCATATTTTGTTGACATTTATAAATGTTACCTACTTTTTGTGTGTTGTAAAACGTATAATTACCTTCATACGGAGCCGGACAGGGGACTTGAACCGTTACACCAGCTCTAGTGGACCCAAATGTAACTTCCCTTCTTTCTTCTGGACAGTAGAATACTGAGCGCGTGGGTCTTGGGGTTAGTGATGGAGTATTTGAGAGTTCGCTGGAAAATTGGAAAAGGCAGCTATACTGGTGCTCTTAGCTGTTGACTCATTCGTGGGTATACGATACATTATTTGATAAACACGTTACATGTATTAGATAAGTTCGTGACTTTGAGACCAAAAGTAAAATATTAACACTCAAAATTTGGTGATTGAATTTTTTGTTGCTGAGAACTACACACTTAAGAAAACAAGGTAATAGTTAAAACGTGTTGAACTTGAATCAGATATGGTTGATTATTGAGACAATTATTGTTTACACTACATGCATTATCAATTAAAATATAGAATTAACATATTTTTCTGTGTCTTCATTTCATTATCAAAATGTATTTTTTTTTAAAAATGTGAAGCTAGTAAAATATTAATAATTTTTGGGGGAGTAATGATTGTTACATATGGAAGTTGTTAAAGTTTATTTATGTAAGATATTTGACAGAAAACCTTTTATAAGTTAGTTAAACCAAGTCTGAGAATTCTCAAAAAGTGTTCAATGTAAGGAAATATTAGAGCACAGAAATGATCAGAATTCATTGCAGTATGCAGTCATAGTGTAACCCAAGCTTGTTCAAGATTTTTGGATCTAACGTCAACGAAAATTTTTTGGGCAAGTCTGAAATAACCAATTTATATCACTGTCTCTTAATCTGTGTGTCGCGAGATTTAGTAAAAATATTTTGAATTGCTAGGGTTTTGAGCACTGAAAATTTTTTAAAATATTTAAAATAAAGCGAAACAAAGCGACTCTTTGCACAAATTTGTGTAGCAATGGACTGCCATTACAAGTGCCCACTTTATCATTACGGAAGTTCGCTTGCTTTCAAGAGGAAAAGTTCTGGACTTTTTTTTTAAACTTAAAATAGAAGTTGACTCTTTCCTTCAAACTGAAGATCACAAGTTTAAATTCTAACTACATGACAAAATCTGGTGGTTGAAGGTTCAGTCTCTTTCCAATTTCTTCGATAAAGTAAATTCAGTGAACTTAGATCTTCAATGACCGTCGGAAACCATGATTAACTGTCTATCAAAGTTGAAGTCATTTAATGAAAATTGTCATCGTAACAAAGTAAATTATCGAAAGGATTACTCGACTGTTTTTCAACTGTTATAGAGTTAATAGGTAAAGAATTTTGGAATATTTTCAGTCAACTTCTAACGTCTCTTCAACAATATTTTCCATTTCTTGAAATCGACCAATTTCCATGGGAGATCGATCCGTTTGCACTCAGGGAAGAAGTCAATTTCACGACCAAAGAAGAGGAGCTGCTGATCGAATAACGACATAACAAATTTTATCAAACTATCACCAACACGACTTTAGAAAAATTATTGCTTGCAATCACAAAAGTCTACCCTTTAGTCAGTTTGAAACCAGTTAAACTATTTTGTTATTTTCATCATCTTTGTTATGATGAATTAGGCTTTTTGCATTAACTGAAATCAAGTTCAAAAAACGAGAGAGCCTCCTTATAGTTGATGATGAGTTGCCATTTGCCTGTCAACTTTGGAGCCCCGATAGAATATGATGTGTTCTTTTAAGCAGGCACATCAATCACACTGCTATGTCAAAATAGTATACATTCCAGTAATATGTAAAACATGTGATCTTTGAAAAAAATAAGTTAAAACTATTTTTGTGTGTCACGATAATTCTATTTTTATTGTGTCGTTTGAAAAACACTGCTAAATATTTTGTGTTAAAGGCGGTGCCACATGGTTTTGGATCCCTTTGGTCTTCCTCCAAATTTCTATGTTATTTTAAGTTATTTGATTCAATAGCAAATTTGAATTGTACCTAAATAAATTTACATCAAATGTTATTTATTTTAAGTCATTTACTTCAGTTTGCGTTTTCAAAAAGATCTAAGCAAAGTGTCATCACATCTAAATTATTCACTTATTTCAAGAGTCAATATATATTTTTAAATAAAAAATAAAGAGTTAAATATTGCTTGCCTTGGTTTAAGCTTTCCAATGCCAGTAGAACTATTCTGTGAATGATTACTTTCAATGATAGCAACAGATGCATCATGGGAAGATGGCGACCATTTTTCTGATGTAGTTGATATCAGAGCAGAAACTGGTGATTCTGGGATTTCACTTGGCCCTATAAGATAATTTCTTGATGAATTACGTAATACATATGGTCTTGATAACCTCACATTATCTGCCTGTATTGAACCTTGTAAATTGGTAAACGAAATGTTTAAAGGAAACGAATATGCAGGGCTGAAGTGTTCTCATTTATTTATTTAAAAACAAGTATTATTTTTAAAAATCGATTGGGTGTTTTAAAGGTTTTTCTAAGAAGCTCCTAGCAGAAAAATAATAATAAATGTTGAAATAAAATACACTTTTTTTTTAATCAAAGAAAATATATGACATTTAAAGCCTCCTGTTGATATTCGATTACTACCAACTCTAAATAATTTTGAAAATAAACTTATTATTTATAATAAGCCGTTTTGAAAATAATTACATATAAAATTTGCGTTTTTGAGATCTGAGCCCAAGGATCATAAGCCCATGTTCTGAACCTTTTCGACATTATATCACATGTAACTTCAAAGATCTTTTGAGTCAACATGAATCAATTAAGAAACTGATATATGGAAGGCTCAATGGGAAAAGTGGAGGCGGCCCAACAACAAACATTTGTCCCAGCTCCTTCTTTTCTTGGGGCAAAAACCTGAATGGCGCCCTTTTGATTAAAAAAGTTGTATCATGGTAGTCATTGCTATAATGTTCAAAACGTCCAACTCAGACCATTGATGGAAACAGAGGTGCTAATACAAGAGTATGGAGACTCAAATGAGAATGGAGCACTGCCATAAAAACTCGAATTTCATCAGACTTGATCACAAGATGGGCTCGAACTGCCAGATTGCAGCCTAGCTATTGAAATGGTGATGCACCTGTGACTTCATCGTCCACTCTGGATATAGCCGGGGAGGCAAGGGCCCCCAGTGAGCCTAAGCTGCCCATTAGAAGGAGCGAATTGCCATTGAGTTAACCCAAGTTTTAAGTAATTACATCTGAAGCATTTTAGAACATGCATGTAAGTAGGCTCACAAAAATCACCCCATCTCTCACCCTTTGGTTCGCAACGACGTTTAGATCATAAGCTCTCACGTCACGTCATATACGAGGTTCTAGCCACAATTACTTCAACGCTTAACGCCGTAAATAGCGTACTTTTGGCAACTGTTTAAGATCACTGTCTATTTAATTCCCTCTTTTCCTCACGTTACTTTCTAAAATGCACAAACATAGGTGTGTCTAAACTCCCAACATTGTTTTGTACCTTGTAAAAATGAAGCGGTGTTTGAACAGCTGAAAACATTTAACAGGATTTCGATAGTGAATGCCGTTAAAAGGAGATTGGCGAAAGTTAAAGATAGGTTTAAATATTAAATAAATGTGTCACTTCATGTTACCTCGTCACTTTAAAATCTAATAAATGATTTTAGATTATATCTAAGTCGTGGTAATGTCAGTTAAATCAAAGTAGATTTTCGCTAAATTTCGGTATATTCAAGCTAAATTGTGGAAAATATTAGCTAAATCACAGTAGATGTTAGATAAATCACGGTAGATTTGAGATAAATAACAATAGAATTTAAATTAATCTCGGTAGATTGTAGCTGTAATCCTGGTAGTTGTATTAAAAATACAACTACCAGGATGACTTTTTGGGTATTTTACTGCGTCTTCTTTTCTCGTTAAGGATTTTCATGTATTGGTCATTTAATTATACTTCATAGTCTTAAGTTTAAATCAAATATAGAATGTACAATGGGATATGTTGGTGTCTTGTAAAACAAATTGTACATCGCTTACCTTCAATTTGAGAGTCTTTCTTCTCCTCAGATAATTGTATTTGACTAACTGTCGTCATAGCCTTCTTTGTTGTTTCAATCTCCATCATTGTTGGTGTTGTGGCACTGGACACATCAGAGGTGACTGGGGCTCTAACATCTTCCCGAGTTGTGGCTTTTCTAAAGATCAAGATCTCTTTTTGTATTGAGTAAGAAGATGTAAAGGAGACCATGTCTGGATATAATACTGTTTGGCTGATCGCAGGACGTGTCTTTACTGAAAGAAAGAACAACGTCTATGATAAAGAGGCTTTTTTAAAGAGTACTTTAAAAGTTTTTTTTTAGTCCCATAACCTCTTTTTTTTTCGAGGTCGTATGGGATTCTAATGTTTCCATTAGAACATTCTGGGGCTTGATAGACACTGGCGTCGCCCATCCCTCTCCAGGTCAGCGGAGGACTTTCTTAGCGTTAGTCTTTTCTCAACATTTTTATAGTGGGTGTTCGTGGGCTCGATCCCAAGCCCCTCAGCTTGTGAGGCGAGCGCACTATTGACTTCGCTACCCAGTAGTTCAATGAGTCAAATTGTTGTTCAATTGTAGCCAAGTAGTTAGGTAGAAAAAATGTCCCTTTTATGAGGGGTAACTTACAGAGCCCAGTAGAATGTTGTATAGTTTTGAAGTTGTTTAGGATCAGTTACTGGTGCGATGCACTTTATTGTCTATTTTAAACAAATAATAGTTTTATAAATATCAGTCATATGTTTTCATCACTGAGAAAAAAAGGTTCTGTGGTTTTTACTGCAAATGTTGAAAAATACTTTAAAACAAAAAGTAAAGAACTAAGAACCAGAAAATAATATTTTGAAATCATCATCACTAAGTGAACTGAACAGTCAGAGAAAATAACTACCCACTTATTGTGTTCAGGAAACACGTCATTATGTACATTAAACATGTTCGTATGTGTAATTAAATATGTTAGTGTGTATCAGAGACACATCCATGTATACATAAACGTCATGGTGTACAACAATCATGCCAACCATGTCTTCCCAACACAAGGAAACTGTACATCTCACTGTACGTACACAAAGAAAAAATTAACTCTCGTCATTAGAATTATAAATATTTGTATAAAAATAGATTCACTCTATCCCCAGTCATTTTATTTACATTTCTCATAAATCTCCCCAGCATAGGTTGGCCTGTGGTCGTCGCTTAGTCTAGCCCTCGTATCATGCCCTGATGTAACATGGGCCAGCCAACGAACAGTGCCTGATCTCGGTAGACTTCAATTGATCTCTCCACCCTGATCAAAGTGGCGTGGTAATGGACAATAAAAAATGCCACGTGGTCAGATAGTCTTTAGTAAAGGTACCTAAATTCATTCTGCTTCTCATTCAATTATTTACCTTTCCCATAACACTGGCCCCAAACCTAGGTATACATTATACTATAACATAAAGGTCAATCTTCCCTCCACTCCAATGCGAAAGATACTACATCTTAGAAAGGACCACATTAATCATAGTTTTTTTTAAATATTTTTTTCCAATGGTTTTACGCTTTTCATCGTAAAATCAAAATCAATTGATGAAAAAAAAATTGTTATTAAGGTTTTGACATGAATGGCGAACCTCGCAGGCACTGAAACCACCACAAAGCTGCGCCCTATTATTCACTTCTCTTTCTTGTGTAGACCTACCTAGCATAAAAACTGAATTGTAAGAAGATGTACAAAGTTGTAAGTATATAAAAATAATACATTAAATAGTTACTAACACCGCATAGCGGACAATATCGTTCAAGCCGCTGGGCTCGTATGACCTGACACTGTGTATGCACTCTTTAAAACACCAACATTTATTTATACAAACCTCCAGTTGATTGTATTAAATTTTATATTGTCCATTCTCTACAAAAAACCTGCATTATCACAAGCAAAAGAAAAGGTCACTGTTTTGATACAGTCGCTATTTTGATACAGTCGCTGTTTTGATGCAGTCGCTATTTTGACGGTCACTGATTTGACCGTCGCTGTTTTGACAGTCGCTGTTTTGACAGTCGCTGTTTTGCCCGGATGCGCAGCTAGGGATGGGTGGCCGGGTATGGGCAGGTGTGTCTGGGGCCGTCGGTAAGTTTAGAAGAAATATACGTTTTTCAAATTGAGTTCCTCAACAGATTGAATAGGTCGTTGTTAATGAAACACTGAGTCACCAATGTTATGTTTAGAAAATTAACAACATTTTGAAGTTGTTGAAGATTAATTAATGCCTCTATAATGCAAAATATATTTTATTTACATATATTTATATATATTTTGTTTTCAATCCAAGATTTTAAAATGTGCTAATATCCATAATTGTGTATCAAAATTTTCTGCGTTTCGTTAACGATCACCTTTAAATAAAGATTGAAAACCGCTACAAGGTGTTTTAATTTTATTTACGCCAAGGCCATGGAATGGCATTGTACCAGAATTAAAAATTTCTTTATTCTCTACATTTCTTGACGTATAAAACATGTCTACACATCATCAAAGACTTCTTTCACATTTCTAATTGAGTTTTCTAATTAACATGCTAAACTATTAAAACACAATATTTTATCCCAAACCATTCCCACTACCTTAAAAATTGTCAAATCTCTGATAAATAATAATTTGTGTTTTAATATATGCTGATACAATACAAAACTTGTAATAATGTATCCACATTTATCACGCGCATGACATTCATAGATACAAGATCATGATTGTAATAGTTATATATCTCCAGTACCCATTTACATGACATTCATGATACAATATAATTATATTAGTTATTTACGTCCAGTAGAATCTACACATTTACATGCATTCATAGATACGATGTCATTATTGTAATTGTTATTTAACACCAGTACACATTAAAATGATATTTATTAAAACCCTTTCAACTATTGTTGCAGTATTTATTTAGCATTATTTGACACTTACTTGCATGATATTCACAGATAAAAGGTTTAGCCATAAAACATATATCTCCTGATGTCATAAACGTTGAGTCTTTTCTTTCTATAGTTCCACACTGCACCGCTCTCTTCCAAGTCCTTAAGCCCCGATTGTTCCTTGGTCTAGGAAAACATGACAATATAAAATGTCAAATTAAACAACAGCTGAATTACTTAACATAGTGATTACCATATTTGTTATCATTTATTACTATAATGATATCTTAAATATTCAATTAAACAATGTATTTTGAGTTACTCATAAAAAAGTTAACAATATTAAACAATTTTTCAAAAATATTTATTTAAAATAACAAAAAGATACAATGGAAATACAACTGTAAATTCATGTTAATTTTTTTGACGTCAAATCAAGTATATTATCATAATTTTAATTCACAAAATTTTAATTATATTAACAAACATTAAATAAAAGTTAAAAAAAAAAGATTTTTAAAGGCTATGCAATTATTAGTGGATTTAATTTTAGCATGCGTGCAAATCTGTATAATTGATAAATGAAACTTGAAAAAGTTCCTTCATAAGTTATTGGAAAATGAACCGTCTTCTCAATGAAAAAATTCTGTATGATTTTTTTTATTTTGTTGTTTTCTTAGCTAATCAAACGAAACAATTACAGCTGCAAAGGCGAGCTCTGAAATGTTGGAACTACTGTTTGCTGCGCATCCGGGCAAAACAGCGACTGTCAAAACAGCGACTGTCAAAACAGCGACCGTCATAACAGCGACTTCAAAACAGCGACTGTGTCAAAACAGCGACGGTCAAAACAGCGACGGTCAAAATAGCGACTGTATCAAAACAGCGACTGTATCAAAACAGCGACTGTATCAAAATAGCGACTTTTTTTTTTGCTTGTGATAATGCAAGATTTTTGTAGAGAAGGGAAAATATAAAATTTAAAATAATCAACTGGAGGTGTGTATAAATAAATGTTGGTGTTTTAAAGAGTGTATACACCGTTTCAGGGCACATTTTAAAAAAAAATTCAAAAATAAAATTATAACTGTTATTACTTTAGTCATATATATTGTGCAGAAAGCTCGATAGAGACTAGTAAACATAGATTCAATCGATTTATTGAGGGGGTTTGTGGTGGGAGGGGCAGAGACAGTTTGACTACAGAAATTTGTAATCCTTGGATGTTTCGACCCTCGTTTTTACTTCGCAAAAAATTGTTGTTTTTTTTCTAGTTTTTTAAAAATAAAAATAATATGGTTTAATATTAGATCCTTCCAAATCTATCCAACTTCTTCACCACTCCAATCCGATAATAATTGGATAATAAAAAGGCAATGTGTTCAGATAATCCTTTTTAAGGTACCTACATTCTTTCAGCCATCAATCTCTTTGTTTACCTTCTCCATAACAGGCGGTCCGTGGTCGCCACTTTGTCTAGCCTTCGTAACATGCCATTGTGTAACCACCGGACAGTCGACCACGTGCCGTTTCGACAAGGGGGCTTTAATTTTTTAAAAATCTGGCAGGGCAACCATTATAAACGCCGCAGTATTTTCACCTTCATGATCGATATACAATGTAATCTAGCCACCATCCATGCACCTCATTTTACACACTCAGTAACAACCTATGGTTAACTATAACGCATTACAAACTTTTATTCATCTTATCAATGCATTCGCCATACACATAAACTAAGACGAAAATAAACTGAAAAAAATATCAACAACAATTAAGGAACGTTCTGTTAGGTCATACGGGCCCAGCTGCTTGAACGATATTGTCCGCTACGTGGTGTTAGTAACTATTTAATGTATTAACTTTATATACTGACAACTTTGTACATCTTATTACAATTCAGTTTTTATGCTAGGTAGGTCTACACAAGAAAGAAAAGTGAATGAAAGGGCGCAGGTTTGTGGTGGTTTCAGTGCTGCGAGGTTCGCCATTTATGTCAACACCTTAATAACAAATTGGTTTGTTGTTTTTTTATATTTCATTTATTGATTTTGATTTTACGATTAAAAGTGTAAAACCGCTGGGAAAGATATTTTAAAAAAATTAAAGATAAATGTGGTCCTTTCTAAATATGTTTGGCATGGGAGTGGAGGGAAGATTGACTTTTATGTTATAGGGTAATGTATACCTAGGGTTGTGGCGAGTGTTATGGGAAATGTAAATAATGGAATGAGAGGCAGAATAAATTTAGGTATCTTTACAAAGGACTATCTGACCACGTGCATTTGTATAGTCCTATTACATCGCCACTTTGATCGGGGTGGAGAGATCAATTGAAGTCTACCGAGACCAGGCACTGTTCGTTGGCTGGCCCATGTTACATCAGGACATGTTACGAGGGCTAGACTAAGCGACGACCACAGGTCAACGTTTGCTGGCGAGATTTATGGGAAACGTAAATAAAATGACTGGGGGTAGAGTGAATGTACGTACCTTTACCTGACCACGTGACCTTTTTATTGTCCGATTACATCGGATCGAGTGTGCTTAATTGGACGTTGAACAGGATACCGGGTATATATACATGCTCGCAAACAACAGGCTGTTGATGATTTACTAAATCTAAAGTACCAAGCCACATACACACGTCATCATTTCACTGACTGCTAGCTAACGAGAGAAAACTAATTGCAAATAAATAAATAGATAAATGTCACATAATTTAAGAAACCTTGATATTTTCTATTCTGCTTTAAATATTCTTTATAAATCATTTATGCATCATGTAGTTAAGTCAAATTACATGTTATTAATTCTTTGTCAATATAATTTTATTTTCCCTGAGTAGCTTTTTTTTTGTTTTCTGTATTTGAATAAATGAGTGTATACGTAGCCTCAGTGAATTGATTAAAATTTTATTTTAAACAAAACTTTTAATTTCAAAAATGCTTTATCAAAATGAGATAAATGTGACATAATTTAAATAACCTTCATCTTTTCTATTCTGTTTTAAATCTTCCTTTTAATTCATTTATATATTATGGAGCGAAGACAAATTAAATGTTATTTTTAATTTTTTGTTGATACAATTTTATTTCACTCTCCAGCTGTTTGTATATGAATAAGTGCATATGTATGTAGCATTTGCTAATCTGCGTCATTAATTGCTTTTAAATTTTATTTAAATCAAAATATATAATTTTCATTAAATACTTCATCAAAATGTTGCTATTGTTTTAGGTTTTATTTTTTCACTATGCATTTATGTAGTTTTTTAACTTGAGGTCCTTAGATAAGTTTAGAAAATGAAAAAGGGGTCTATGTGTCAAAAAGTTAAGAACCACTGTGTTAGGTTTAAGGTTGGACCAGAATAGCTTTGTGGTGAAGTCGCTGTTTTGATACAGTCGCTGTTTTGATACAGTCGCTGTTTTGATACAGTCGCTGTTTTGAAGTCGCTGTTTTGACAGTCGCTGTTTTGACACAGTCGCTGTTTTGAAGTCGCTGTTACGACGGTCGCTGTTTTGACAGTCGCTGTTTTGAACCCGTGCCTGTTTGCTGAGCCCAATCACTAACCAAGGTAACTGAAGGTTGTTGTTCGTTGTAATTCAAAGAAAACCAAACCCAAACTGAAATCACTGTAGGCTGTTGTTGGAAATCTTTGCTGATAAAAGGCTAATTCCATTCACACTAATCACACATTCTCTATTTTCTCTTGTAGACAGAATTATGAAACTTTCGGAAGTTGAGATGTGCACTCATGGAATGGTAACTAAACATTTCTATTTATACAAGCGGTGAGCTTTAGTAGAGGCCCTATGATCCACAAGGAACCCAAATGACAAACGGTGATCTAGATTGAAACTAACACGATTTTGTAACTTTGCATTGTGCACATAATGTTTTTTCTATTAAAATAAACCATAACAAAATTATTCTATTCATTCGATCCACATGGACTTTTGAGAACGCCCACACGATGTTTTCTAGCATAATATTTTTAAAAAAAAACACTTATGAGTGGTGGGGGGCCCACCTAAAATGTAGTTTTTTCCCTTTATGCACTATTTTAAATTATTTTAAGCTTTGGCCACTTCGTAAATGGATAGATCTACACCAATAAATGAAAATAGAAACTTGTTTGGCCCGTAGAAAATTACCACAGGGCTTTAAACTCCTAAAGTCCATTTCTGAGGACTTCACATTAAAGTTTTGCAAACATATACAACTTTAATCCCTTTAAAATATCCACAATCATGATAAATTCTAACTAATAGATCCATCAAGATCAAGAGGAAAAGACTCCATACCCTTTGAAATCTACATTTGGCAACGATTGGGCCCGATTGCCCTCAATGTATTATATTTGTTAATAAGCTTTATCAATATTATTTGAATCATTGGCTACCTTACCATTCATCCTATGAAACTTTGCTAATTTGTTGAATACACATTCGAAGAATTTTCTGGCTAAAATATGGGGTTCGTCTTCACATTTGGTACACGAGAACTTGATGGCAACTAAAAGTATGATGCTCAAAAATTGAGGACATTTTGATTCCCAAATTCTACGTGTAAAGGTTTTAGATGTCGACAGCATTCAACATTTTTTCACTTTCTTATTTACATGGGTATTTAGCTAGTTATAGCAAGGACAGCACAGTACAAATTTAATGGTTTAGCATCAACCAACATTGACACGACATACAAGTCAGGAAATGATGAATGTCAAATGACATTTATATGTTTCATTCCGGGTAAACTCAAATTGTTTTTTTATTTCTTTTCCAAGTCAACTTACATTCTGTTTCTTTCCAATGCCACTTACGTAAGTCGTAATTACAAGGCAAATTATTTCAATATTAATTTTTGCAGTCAATTTCATGTCAAGTTACTTTATTTTTTTGCTTCGATTCCGGGACAACTTACATTAAGTTTGAATCAACTGCTGTACCATCCAGCCACGCCCATTTAGTGCGAAATTCTTCACGTTTGAGTCCTATCCACCAGCTTTGGATACTTGGATAGTGAGCTGCCAGGTGTTTCTGTACATCGTCCTAGATACGTGGATAAAACATAAAGAAAATGTAATAATTTATAAGAATCAAACGAAACTATAGAGAAGTCACCAAGTTTGCGTCATATAAACTGTCATAAACAAACGTGCCAATCATACTGAGTCACAATCTTATAATACATTTGTTGACACAGTTATATACCAGTCACTAGCGCTTACAGAACAGATGTTCTGAAAAAAATTGAACTAAAATTCGAAAAGAATTCATCGACAAAACGCCCCGGACAAAACCACCTCGACAAATGGCCTCCGACATAAAGGCCCCGTCAAGTGGCCTCCGACATAACGGCCCCGTCAAGTGGCCTCCGACATAACGGCCTCGACAAATGGCCTCCGACATAACGGCCCCGAGAAAACTGCCCTGGACTAATAGATGGACTAATAATAAAAACATACAACCAAATATTTTATTTTTACACACCGATTCAGTGTCAGGTTTTGCTCACAAGAAAAGTAATAATGACATCACCAGGCGTCTTATAAAAAAACTGAAGGGGGGAGGTTCACTGTAAAACAACTGAAATATCGAAAGTATGATTTTTTGTTTTATTCCTAAGTTATTTTTATCTTGCTATACGTATTTTATTTGTACGTGTTTTCTTGTATTTAAGGGATTGTCTCTTTTTGTAGACAAACAAAATGAGGGGTAGGACTGCAATCAGGCTTATACAAAATTCAATGGAAAAGACGTAAACGAGGTAAGGGTTAGCCTGACTGGACGTAACAAAACAGCGAACGTTTCGGCAAAGAGCCTTTATCAACGAACATACAAGACACAAGCAAAACGAAAATAAAAAATGAAAAATGAAGGAACTTAGCTGCGGTGAAATCCAAAGTATCCAAAAAAAGTGAAACTGAGAGATGACAGAGCGATTTTATATAGGAAAGCAGAGAGTGGGCGGGGCAACCGCCTAGGTAGACAAAGAAATGACCATATTCATCCGATGTGGTGCGATTGTACCTTGACTTTCTATTAATCTGTTTTCAATCTGGACTCTCGTGGGTGTGTTTGTGCACGAGACAATAGCAGTGACTGCCAGGTCCTTGACACCCATATGGTCGCGTCCATTGAAGTGACGGGAGACGGGACACTGTTTATCTTGTGTAATCGCCCTAATATGTTCAGACATTCGGCACGACAAAGATCGTCCCGTCTCTCCTATGTATTTCAAAGGACAGCGCTTACACACAATGGTGTAGACAACGTTGCGGCTAGCGCAGGTGAAACCATCCTTAATCATAAATAGCCCCTTAGGGAAGTTTATCTGTTCGGCTTGCACAACAAAAGGACATATCTTACACCGAGGTCGGCCGCATGGTATGGTACCCAGGTGATTGGGTGATGTTGGGAGGCGGGTGCGAACCAGAAGATCACGTAGGTTTCTGTCCCTCCTAAATACAATTAGGGGTGGGGTGGAGAAAATGTTGTTCGTCTCAGGGTCCGCAAGGAGGATAGTATGGTTCTTCATAAATATTTCTTTGGCTTTGATGTTGTGTGGATGATAAGTAAGAACAAGCTTGCTCCTTTGGTTGGTATCACGGGTGCGTGGTAAAAAGTCGTCGGCACGAGTGAAGTTTTTGACCCGCTGAAGCGCATGTTGATGCGTGGCTTCAGGATATGACCTTTGTCTAAAAAACTCCACCATTTCCAAAGCCTTTTCCCAAAAATCCTCCTGAGATTGGCACAGTCTACGGAGTCGAAAAACTTAACACCGTTGAAATTGTAGCATAACAACCACATAGGCGAATTATTGTTAAAATAAAGACCACCACTGTTTTAGTCCGAAATAATCTATAATAAATCGCTCTGTCATTTCTCAGTTTCACTTTTTTTTGGATACTTTGGATTTCACCGCAGCTAAGTTCCTTCATTTTTCATTTTTTATTTTCGTTTTGCTTGTGTCTTGTATGTTCGTTGATAAAGGCTCTTTGCCGAAACGTTCGCTGTTTTGTTACGTCCGGTCAGGCTAACCCTTACCTCGTTTACGCTTTTTGTAGACAGAGGTGTTATGTCATTATTTTTATATGTGTTTTAAATGTATTTAGTTATAGACAGATAACTGTAATTAACGCTAATAGTTAACTTTTTTTGGCTTGGTAATTTCCAATTCAACTTTTTATAAAGCTGATATTAATCACGTGCTCGTTTGCTACAAAATGTTAATGTTAAGACAACAAATCCATTCAAAAGCAATTTTACCCTGACTTTAGAGTTATGAAGGTTTTATAGTCTCTCATTACTGAGAACGACTTTGAATTGTATAAGTATTGTGGCTTCTTTATTCCAATGTTGGTCAAGTTAGTAAAGCTTTTTCAGGTATTCTTACGAAAAAGTTTTTCCGTTGCAGGATAAAAAAATCGAAATTAATGAAAAACTTAACACCGTTGAAATTGTAGCATAACAACCACATAGACGAATTATTGTTAAAATAAAGACCACCACTGTTTTTGTCCGAAATAATCTATCCACGCCCCCTGTGGGAAGTCTTCATTAAGACTAAAATAATTCTAAGATCATATGGATGCAACGCAAAAGCAAGGCGAGCGACGGAGATTACTCAGAGGGTCACGTGATGGTCACTTGAAAATATTTTTATAATTTGTAAGGGTTGGCCGACAATAGCAAATGCATGCAGGAATCACAAAATCGCCTGGGACTTAATCGAGAGAAATGATCCATAACAAGAATAAATAAACGCACATGCCACACGTATTGAGCCAAGGAACAACATAAAAATTCTGCCCTGTTAATTTGTATGCAAATGTACATTTAGTAAAGTGAGTGACTAATCGGCATTCAAACTTTGAAGAACACATGACATCCACTTGGTGTCTGTGTTTGAGGCACTAACAGTTGAAAATACATGAATAGACTATACTTTTAGCTGTGTCCGCAAATCAGCTTAGAACATCGCTATTCAGGAGAAATCATCTTAGAACATCGCTATTCAGGACAAATCATCTTAGAACATCGTTATTCAGGACAAATCATCTCAGAACACCGCTATTCCGGACAAATCATCTTAGAACATCGCTATTCAAGATTGGTGTTAGATGTTCCCATAGATTGAAACCTCGGACTCTATACGAATGGATGCTAAATATAACAGCTACTTCTGCCTTACACCGATCTACGTGGCGCACAGTTGTCAAAGAGGGCGTCATAGTAGCCGAGGAGCGAAGAATGGAGGAGGCTGCAGACAGAAGAGCTAGGAGAAAGGCCAAAACATTTGGAAGCACAGAACTCATGTGTAAAAACTGTGGCAAAGACTGTCACTCAAGGATAGGACTGCACAGTCACTCGAGGAAATGCAACCCAACCCAACGGTGATGCACCATCGTCTCGCAAGACGGAAGGATGCCGGATGTTATAACAGCTACTATTTGAAAAAAAGTAGTAAAAGAAAGAAATGCTTTCTTTTTACAATTTTATAAATGACATTATCATTTCATTTAGTTGGTACTCACCCTTTCTTTCATACTACTAATAATGCTCAGCTCTCCATTGGATTCCTTACAGTTATTGAAAGCCTCGTCCCAGTCTAACTCCTCCTCAACAAACTTGTAACAACCTCGGTGTATCCTGTGATAGCCCCCTGGACAAGGTGTTTTATTTGGTGTAGTTTGAACTGGATAAAATGCAAACATTCTTTATGCGTCCAGAACAATATAGATCTATATCTATATAAACAATTTGATCAGCCTCTGAATGTGTCAAAGTCTTTTTTTTTTTTAAATTTACTTTTCTTTAGTGAAAAACGATCATTCCATTAATCAAGAAAATGTCGAGGCTGTAAGAATTTATAAAGTGAACACACCGAGCGTATAAATATTTATTGAGTTTTACTTTGCCCTCACATTTGTATGTACCTGCCCGTGCAAACCTTTCAAAGCTCTACCATGCTGAGATTTGATTATTACTTCTAACACCATCTTAGGAAAACTTTGTTAGTCCATAAAGCAAGATCAAACGCATATTTAAGAAGATTTTTTTAAATTCTATTCCTCTTTTTAAAAGTTTTATCTGACAATTAGATCTACTAGAGTATCTATAATTGAAGCTTGTTTGTTTTCCACAAGATGATTTAGGCAAACAAAAGAAAATATGTACAAACCTCCAGTAAAAACCTAGTGAATCAACTCTAAAAGCAGCAAAGTCACAACTATTAACTCCATTGCTTTTTAAACAACATTTCTACGGGGCATACACGAGAAAAATGATAAGGCTCTAAAGGGTCGTCTCAATAATTCAATTTCCGATACAATGTCTTTTTGGGGGGATTATTTTCGTTAAAAATAAAAAATTCAAGAAATAGTTCAATATTGATGCCAGAAAAGGTTTGATCAAGGTTTATTTCTACCCTCTTCAATGCCAATAAATTAAACATTTATGAAAGTAAAATCGAATAACAGCTAATTTAGGAACAAAATGACAACATTCCTAAAGTTTTAATAGTCATCAACATTTGAAGCCGATTGTTTGGGGGAACAATTTCGATGTGTTCAATTCAACTATGATTAGGTTCTACTTTTTCACAGTCATTAAAATAATATCACCTATTGTTCTTGAACATGTAATGATATTAAATACACTACATCTGTAACAAACGCTGTTAGTGATAAAAATGACAGTTCAACTTTATTGAAATTTGTATGCACAGCAATATAGCGATGATTCTTGAACGAGAATAGACCATTCTTTTATTATCAAAAAATTAAATTTGAAAATAAACATCAAATATCCCACAAGGCCTTCGTAGCTTCTTATTGTCTCCAGGTAAAGATAGACTCAAAATCTCAAGTAAACGAATTAAATCATCATCACAATAACTACAACTGTCTCTGAGAAGTGGCCGAGTACTCGAGTTTAAAATAGGAAAAAGTCGACAGTGTGGGTGAGCAAGATTTAATGAATATATATCCTTCCACTACTTCAGACAAAGACAGCTTGTGGGTCATGAGTGACGTATTGGAAACACTGACAGTAACCTTACGTAACCCGACATGCACGCACTCAAGTCACCGAAAATGTACTCCAACAAGTGCTCGTGTTGAAATATTCACTCTTGAAATTAAAGTACCTGCACGTTTTCGTGACCTAGTTATTAAATATATACTTGTGAGTGTGGTCAAAATTAACTTAAAGAAGGGTAAAAAAACAATTGGGGGTACGGTAGATACTTGTCAAACGGTGAATTATAAAGTAACAATTTTAATGAGTTGTAAATTATGCAATTGATACAGTGTGAAAGAAACAAAATTGACTAAATAATAAGGTGGCTACTGTAGAGAATAATTTTAAAAAAAATCACTGAATACAATTTAAAATTAACGTTTTACAAATGGTAAAGTAGCGAATTGAAAGAAACATAAAATAGCACTTTGAGAGAGTTTTAAAGTATTAGTAAATTAACCACTTGTGAGAATGTTAAGGTTACTTTTCAGAGAAAATAAAGTAGCCATATATATATATATTTATGCCAGACACTTAGCTGTCTTCCTGTTCCACCGGACCATCAGCTTGCAAGAAAAGTTAGTGCAGAGGGTGGGGGTCATCAAGACCAAGCCAACAATGCGTTCAATTGAGGATAATTACTTTGTTCTTTCAAAACAACAGAATAGCATATAATTCACAGTGCAGTGTTTATTATATTCGCCTAACACGCGGAAAGTCGTAGCTTCAAACCCCAGCTAAGACATTAGTTTTTTTTATTATTTTAAAAATTATTTGTGTTTGTGTCGTTCATTTCCAACTTTACTCGCAACACGGCTGTAAGCTTTGTTTCTCGACATTGGCATAATAATTTCGTGCTCTCCATTGTGCTCAGTGACAAAAAGTTAGTCACACACTCTCCTCAACACTTACTTTCATAAAATTTCATCCGTCTCTACATCATTAGCGGCGTATGCTACGACGCGGGCGGCTATTAGATTATGTTTGGCAAACTAGGGTGTTGCAGGGTGGGGGTGACAAGTAGCTAACCACAGAGCACATGTTTCCAGAACAACATTGCGTTGGCGGTTATCCCCGCCCCCAAGGTTCATTCGCTTTGTTCTGATTTCTTTGTGATGTGGTTTGTGTCTGTACACCCCCCTTTCTTTGCAATATTTATGAGCAACTCTGCGGCGTATGCGCGGGAATCTATTTTTGAAATAAATGTAGATTAACCACTTGACACAATGTTAAATAACACCTTAAGATTGAAGTAAAGTAGTCATTTACGTGATGTAAAGTAACCATTTGACATAAATTTAAACTAAACACTTCAGTGAATGGTAAAGTAACCACTTGACAGAATGGTTTATTAATGATAAATTAACTATTAAGAGATTGGTTAAATAGTGGTATAACAGAATGGTAAAGTAACCACTTATAGAACAGCAAATTAAACAAAAGTGCCCCTACAACTTTGCCTACTTGTCTTTGTAACCATATTCTTATCTTATATATATATATATATGTATATATGGCTTATCTAAGTCTAGCCATATAAATCTCTGCATGGCCCGACCATGCCGGACAAGAAGTAGCATGCTGTCTGACCTCTGACCCCACCGACCAATCAGATTGCAAGAAAAGTTAATTCCCATAGTAGTGAGTCAGGGAGGACAACGATGCATTCAATTAAGGTCAAGTACTTTATTCTTTCCGAACATCAGTAGTGCATGTATTTCGTAGTGTAGTGGTTAGTACATTCTCCTAACAAGTGGAAGGTCGCAAGTTAACTCCCCAGCTAAGACATTACTTTTTAATTTTTAAAACATATTTGTGTTTTTGCCCGTTCATTTCCCACTTTCCTTTCAAACATGCGGCCATCCATATATTACGTACGCAAAAAGTCGTATTTTTCCTACCCCCCCCCCCCCCCCCCGTTGCACTCCGTACGTACAAATTTGCACAACCCCCACCGGTTAAAGAATTACTTTTAAGCAAGAGTCAAAATATATTGGGTTTACTCTTTGGGACAGTCCTTAAATGACGTCACGTGCCTAAGAGGGTGGGATTAAGCATTTGTCACTAGTTGTGACGCTGTGTGAAGAGGGTGAGGGGGTGTTTAAGAAATATGACGACACATCAAAATGCGCAACTTTAAATAAAAGTTCCTCTTAAATATTTGATTGCTTCAATTTATTTAATGACGTCTTCGATGGCTTCACATCTGTTAACGATATTAGGATGCAGCCTTACTAAATACATATTTAAATAATATAAAGTAATTTGCAACGTGCTAATTTTCAATTTTAAAAAGTTGGTTATATCCCGTTAGGTTTATGTAACGGCTGAGACAACAATAGGCAAAAGAAAACCTTCTTCTAATTTAAAGAAATGGAAATATAAATCAGACGGTTATATTTTAGCAATGTGTTAATGTTTGGTCTTAATCAAAATTAATTACTTTTATATAATTTAAAGTTCAGAATTTCCATTGCATTAAATTATAAAACATTATTCCATATCAGTCTTGACTCAGTCAGTCACGGATGCCGTTTGCAGTCTGAGTGGTTTTACGTTTCTATGCTTAGTATTAAACAAATTTTTTTTTGTGTGCTTACGTTCACATTCTTTGGAGACCCCCCTTCCTCCGTACACCTCCATACGCAAAATGCCATTCTTCGAAGACCCCCTTGCTTGCCTACGCAATATATAGATGACGCGTTTATTCGCGTTGTTCTGATTTATTTGTGATGTAATTTTTGTCTGTTCTCCCCCCCCCCCCCTTTTAATTTCTATGCACTATTTATGAGAAACTCTGCGGCTTAGGCTACGCCGCGAGCATCTAGCAAAATTTAATTCTTGTTTGACAATTCTTTAGACTATAAATTGAGATCGTGGAAAGCTTATGTAAGTCTAGTCATGTAAATTTAGACTTATAGATATGAGACAATAAGGTATGATAAGATATTTCACTCCCAATTCAATCATTGAAAACGATTATTAGGCGATTAGAAATCTGGGACAAAAATTATTGTACTCTTAGATTTGTTTGTACATGTGCAAAGCCAAAAAACTAGTGGGCAAAGTCGCAAAACATCCTTCTTTGTCTAGTATTTTTTTAAAAAAATCAACATTAGGTCGCGGTAATTCTAAAATGCTGCGCAGTGACCGTCGGATAAAAGGAACATAGCTCTCTCAAGTGTCATCTTAAGTTCAGAAATAGTTGACCCGCACGATGAAATCAATATCTGTTAACCCCACACCTCCCCCACTTTCATATTCGGAGTTCCTGTGAGCCACACTTCTTGAAGGTATTCACGTGTTGCGGAAACAGAAGCAAATTGGGTAGCTGGCATGAGTCCATCCAGATAAAAAATTACAAAAAACCCGTGCGGGCAAATGATCCATATTTACTCAGCACGACCTGTATGTATATGGATTGAAAAAAAAAACACACAAAAAAAAAAAACACAAAAAAACTAACACACGTTACCGCGGGAAGTCTAAGTCACAGCTTCACAAGTTAAAGATTGGAAACTCTAAACTTATTTATGACTCATTATGTCGGAGAACTGAATGTCATTTTTTCATCTTCAAGAATTATTTTTTTGGGGTAAATTGATGGATTTTCACCAAAACTTGATAAATAAAATATGTACGGCCTAATTAAAATAATATACAGCCTTGAACACCTTACTTCACATGCTTAAGAATGGCGGATGCGGGAAGATATGTGTTTTTCTTCGTATACCTATAACACTTTATTCCAAATTTAATTTCACATGATCTTGACAAATATTGACACATATGTCCATCATAAGAAAGATTGAAATAGCTTGGCTATTTGATCATAACATATTGCACTATTTGGGCCCAAGGGCTCTTTAAGTCTTTTTTAAAATAGCTTCATTAATATTTTTAAACATTGTCTACCAGCACCAATTATGCGATGGACCTGAAACTTAATAAAGGTATTGAGTACACTCTCGCGAAGGCCTTAAGCTACAAATGAATGTTCCTTATCAAATTTGGTACATACGAACTTTATGGATCATATTTAAAAACTACAGGGTATGAAAACCTGGCGTAATAAAGTTAACTTTTTTTCACTTCGAAATTTTATTCCTAACCCTCATAAGGGTTCATTAAGTTGCCATGTTAAACTTTGTTATGCATGGCCTTGTCTTCTTGGAATTTGGTAGGTGACATCCCTGTGCTACCGAAACAAACGAATATAATTATTTCGGTGGATTCACGCCAATGTCGACATCAATATTTAAAATTCCAAAGACAGTTGATACTAATGGGCTGCATCCTACTAAAGTAAATATTTTTCATACTTTCACTAGACAAGGAAGACTACTACATTTTTAAAAAGGACATTTAATCCATTTTGCTTAAAATTCAGCCGATCTGCTTCACCCTGACTATGAATATGTCTCAGTAGCGTATAATACAAAAAGTTGGCATTGGTTTTAAGGAAGATCGCATTTCACATGGTTACCTGTAAGTTTTCATGCTCAAGAGCAGGTTCAGCGCAAAGCTTCGTCATACTACAACAGGGGGGCCGAACTGACAAAATGTTATACATAGGGACCCTTAACATTATTTTAAGGCATTTTGTCTGTCACTTCAAAAAGGTTCCCATTTTTTTCTTAGTAACAAATTATAAGGCAGTACTGCACAGCTGCTAGAGGAAATTAGATGCTAACTCAATAACTACATGATTTGTGTCCAGGATTAAACTTCCTCTTAAAATCAAATGTTTTTTTCAAGTCTTCCTTCAGACAAACTGAGTCGTGTTGAATACTAACAATAGTTTTATTTGAGACAGGAACAGTCATCTCATATTGCTTTAAAATATTAATTGCGCGTCATGACCATTTCACTTCCTGGTACATAGTGGTCAAATGTCCACACATGAAACAATCATTATGTACTATTGTGTATTGCTTCTGATCACTGGGTCACCATGTGCAAAGCTCTGAATGGCCAGAGAAATAGAATGGGGTTACATCCGATTGATGAATGAGTAGAGTTGAGGTCTTAATGGTCAGGGAAATGAAACTGAGGTTAGATGTCAATGATGGGAGAAAGAGAAATAAGTATTGCTAGAAGGTAAATGTATAAAAGTAACATTTTCAGACACAGGGATGAGATCGAAAAGGGGTGGCTAGATTTTTGGGGACTTATTTACCATATATGTAACTAATAGATGTAATTCAATACTCAACTGTTATCTGGTATGAAGGTTAATTTAGAGAGGCATATTAATTACGATCCATACATCAAAGTTAATATCGCAAACTAAAACAAACCCAACATTTTTTTTTCATAGTGAATTCTAAAATTTTTAATCAATCGAAGCAAAATGAACTTGAAAGAGTTAAGGAAAAAAAAATACGTCGGGACTTTGGGGCATTGTACGTTATTTGAAATATTCGGAAATGGACGTCAACTTGGTCAGCATTTTAGACGAGCCAAGACTTTAGAAGTCGATAAACAATCTCCATAGAATGCAGTTGTCTGATTACAATCTCACTCAGCTTTGTAAGGTTTTATTCTTCAAGGAAGTAATTTATTCATTTCAGTAGAATAAATAACATAATTAAGTGGAGTTGTAATTTACAATTATAGGCACAATTAAACTTGGTTTTCCCAAAACCTTTCACTGCTTATAGGATAACACATAGGATAAGTTAACAGAACACCGACTACAGACAATAAATTTTTAGGATAGGTTAATAGAACACCGACTACAGGCAATAAAGTTTTAGGATAAGCTAACAGAACACCGACTACAAACAATAAATTTTTAGGATAAGTTAACAGAACACTGACTACAGGCAATAATGTTTTTGTTACCTTTTGTGCAATATCTTTGTGATTTCCACCTTAAAGTAGCTACCAATGCGACTGGGAATTTATCGTTGGCTACGGAAAAGGATTTTTTGGTTTGCAATGCCAAGAAATTTCAAGATTTTGCAAGGTGAAACTTGCTCAGAATCTGATTTTAAATACATCGAGTCAAAGGCAATTTTGAATGGAGAAAAGTGAGTTTTGTTTGGCTATGACCAATTACTAATTTTTCGTACTTTTTGATTTCTAATTATTTAGTGGCTATACACCTTATGAAATTTCAAGAAACTGTGTAAAAATGAAACGATCAAGGTAGTTATGTACTGTCATCTGCTGTGGATTGTCTCTAGTAAATTGTCTAGTATCTATGATCTTAAGTGATTTACAGGAAATATGTTAAATGCTGGAATTTCTAAGTCATAAAAAGGAAATTTTAAGTTATGAAATATTTTTCTTTATTCTGTACAAACAACAAACATAATAAAAATGATCTAAAAGCTGACAAATGTTAGCAAAGAAAATAGAAAAAATGAAATTGACAACATTTTAATACCATGTTTAAATGCTTTGGAAGACCGGAGAAGAGCAGTTCACTTAAATCATTTAAATAAAGAAAATATAAGGAACGTTCAGTATACACAAACAGAAAAATATTGAAATGATAATTGAAAAACAAACAGTATCTAAACGAATTAACTATAACAACAAACAAAAAACAATCAAAAACTTCATGTGTCCAGTTTTCGAAAAAAATTTTTAAAAGAAATTAATAACCCATGAGTCCAACATATTTTATAAGATATACTCTCTAAGTTCAACAGTTTAGCTGTACATTAACTCCGTACACGTCATAGCTGATCAATAAGTGCACAATATTAAAAACATGTCTTTAAAATTATGATAATGAAACAAATATAAATGAAATCGATCAATACAAATTTAAGTTAGAGGTCAAAGTTATCTGTACATAACAATCAACAAACTTGGATCAATGTGAAATTTATGTTTTTTCTTTCTAATACTTTACATATCTATAAAATATATATTTTCAAATAATTTATAAATATAGGTATTAATTAAGGGAAAGTCTTAAAACATCTTGTTAAAACAATCAACATTATTATATAAACGTGGTTTAAAAATTTCTCCTTTTGTAAACCGAAAAAACTAACTGCACGAGGCGACTGCGAGGTTGAAACTCTTATGTCAAAACTTACAGCAAGTGTTATCCTTCTCTGTTATTGACACATTTTTTTAAATAAAATTATTAAAAAAAATTAGCGGTACATGTAGTCGAAATAATCTCTATTTTTAAAAAAAAAAGTCCATTAAAAAGAACGTTTTTTATAATTTCATTTTATCCGCAGACAAAGCAATGTTAGTTCATAAAAAAAAGTTGATTTCATTTATGGGAAAGTTCACCACCTTTAATTTCTCCATAAAATAAATGCTTTTCAGTTATTGTGGCGAGGGTCACTTGAATCAGAGAGTCAATAGATTCAACTTGTAAGAGATTTATAAGTTGATTTTGTTCATTTGAGATTATTTCAATGTTCGTTTATAACTGTGTCGTCTTTGAGCAAGTGACTAATGTGTTTTATCCTTGACCTTGCTTAGTGTTCAGTCTTGAGACTTACTACCACCTGTTATTTAGGATTGAAATATTATTGTAATTACAGACAAGCATTATAAAGATGTACAATCCTGAAAACAAAGACGTCTTCAGTCTTTTCCATCCTGTTAGACAGAGGTAATTATAAAACTTAGATTTGGAAATAAATAACTTAAAGAAAAGATCAATATTAGCTAACGAATCAAATTCTGGAGTAAAATATAGTGAAGAAAATTACGAAAAACGATTTTATCAATTAAAGTATGGCGTAATTATAAAAAAACAAAACTTGACCTACTTGTGTTGGTGAATGACGTCATTTTCAGACCACTTTCAGAATATCCTTTATCCTAAGAAAGAGACAGGCATATATCGGTTAGTTTAGTCAATGGTTAAAATAATTAAATGTCATTTAAGTGTACGCATTAGATGTAGACCTAGACTCTATAGGCAAAGAAAAACTATTTCTGTACCTTATTGGAGAAAACGGGTTTTCCCCACCTCATAAATATTGTACCCAAAATTATTTTCAAAGTTCTCATAAGTTCAGAGATTATATATATTTTAAAAAAAAAACAATCTTTTTATTTCTAAAATGTATCTCTCCGATACAATATTTCTCTACAACAAATCATCAATCATTAACTTAAGCTCAATAAAAAGCAAATATGTAGCAGTGGGTCCAAAATCATAGAGTACTTTCAGTATATAAGGTGCCCATTTTCATGACATTACAGTAGAATGAGCCCTGCACTCCTTGACACTTAAACCCTCCTCTCCCCATCGTCCATGTTTCCACAATGTTGCTGGGTGGTCAGATGCGCATAAATATTATCAATAAAGTCTGCGTTGATCACTGAACGGGAATGCTAAGGGAAATTTACACGTGAAACACCTAAACCCACACGCATGGTCGGTGGGGGGAGTTATTCATTGGCGTTGATTGTAAGCCGACACACGGAAACCCTATAAAAGACAATGGTTAGGGGACTGCATGGTACTGGGGGTGGGTCATTTATTGTTGTAGCCTGTAAGGGAAGTTACGGATAAATAAGGGAAAGAATTTGTTGGAGGAAAATGAGGGTCAAGGGTTAACCAAATGTTAATCAAACACCTCCGGAAGGAACGAGATTACAAGGGAAGAGTTTTGGC
Organism: Radix auricularia; assembly: GCA_002072015.1. Lineage (NCBI taxonomy): Eukaryota > Metazoa > Mollusca > Gastropoda > Lymnaeidae > Radix > Radix auricularia. The sequence continues at coordinate 519,180 of MUZC01000404.1, read as the reverse complement.
ACAAGGATGCGTAATTTAAGTGAATGCTAAGAAACTCCAGTTGGAGAAAATAACACATATGCTTTAGTAGAATTGTACACTGTGTTTTCTGTCAAAGCTCACATACTTTGACTTTAGTAACAGGGAATATCTTACAAATGAGTCAAATAAACGTTTATGGTTCTCACGACTTGCGTTTATTTGCTGTTTGATTAATTGTGTCGTTAGTGTGTGTTGTAATTTATATTGCCATCACTCGGCTTCATATAGTAAACGTAACTCTAGTATGCATTGTCTTTTACTAGGTCGGGCAAATGTCAAATGAAAAAAAAAAACAAGCCTGATACCCGGAATTAAGTGGAAATTCTACATAGTTGCTTGAAGGCTATTATACAATGAACAAAGCTAACGTCAGGTTTTGGCCAAATGACTCATCTTTGTCACGTAATATCTCTGGTGACCTTACCTGACTCTGACCAGTGCTGGTGACCTTACCTGACTCTCACCAGTGCTGGTTATTTTCTGACTGGAGTCGAATGAAGTGGCTCGGTACCTCCTGAGTAGAGCCCTGAATCCGTCTTTGACCTGTAACAAAATAGAAACTGTCTCAAGCTGGCGTCTCCGATTATTATGTTTAAAAATATTCAAATATTTCAATATACTTGGTTTAAACATTTTTCCTGCTTGAACTCTGATTTTTCACCGACAGTGTTGTTAAAAGTTGTGCTTTATGTTCATCCTTTTTTTTTTAGATTTGTAAGTAAGGAAAACGTAAAGATAGTATAAACTAAACTATATCATTGTCCCTTACCTGGTACTGCAGCGCACATTGGAATATAAATATTAACAGCCCCTATAAAAAGAAAATATGAATTTGTAAAGGTTCTGTGATACAGAAAGAGCAAAAGATGTCCAACTATTGAAACGAACAATGTAAAGGAAAAAATGTTATTTTCTGAATAAAAATGATTCTGGCCGATATAAAAAAAATATTGACTATAATTTGTCAGGAGCTTAAATAGTTTTTAAATAAATACTTTTCTTTATACAAAACCAAAACGAGAATATAAACAAAATAAAGTGTGTATATTTGTATATCAATAAATAAATAATGTATTTATATTAGTCTGTGTAATAACTAAGTTACCATAACGGAGTAACAAATGGGATCGAAACATGACGGTGAAGTTACAGCTAGTGAGTTACAAAATAGTTAGAAAGATGTTACATATAAATGACCTGTAAAGAGTTACAAATGGCAAACAGATACTGGAAGATCTCCAAGTCCATAGTGACGGACAGAACACCGAGCGCCCAAGTGACACCAAGTATGGGAGCCAACACAAAGATGGACCGCACGACTGACCTGTTGATCGTTCAAGATATGAGATGATACAAAATTGAGTTTGTTTATAAAAGGTAATAACGAAAAACTAAAAACTTTATTTTCTTCAAAACGTGCCACTTGTTTAGGAAATATTAGCCTCAGAATTAAAGAACATAAATTATAACACATGGCATTTGGGGTTCATAAAGGCACCAAAGAAAAAATTAAGTAGACATATATAAAGCTACAAGGTCTTCGATATAGTTATAAATGCCACAAAAAAGATTTATGCAAGACATCGAGATGAACTTACATTTATTTTATTACAGTACTTTTCAAATGGATTTTTTACTGAAACACTAACAAGTATCATATATAAGTTGTTTGTGAAGGAATGAATGCAAATAATGAAACACAAATTTCAGTTAGTGACTTACTTCGTTTTTCTTTTGACATTTTTGTCCACCATAGACTTTGACTTCTGCATGATTCTTATCACAGCAAAGAGAATGAAGAAGTTCACCTAGGAATAGGACGGAGAAGTTGAAGAAATGAAAATATCAAACATCAGATGTCATAATCCTTATGACAAGTTCATGTGTTTTTCATGACTTAATAACCCGGGAACTCACACAGCCTGACTTAAAGTAGCTGGCAGTCAACAAGACAATGACATTGTCAGTGTAGCTGGCAGTCAACAAGACAATGACCAAGTCAGTGTAGCTGGCAGTCAACAAGACAATGACCAAGTCAGTGTAGCTGGCAGTCAACAAGATAATGACATTGTCAGTGTAGCTGGCAGTCAACAAGACAATGACATTGTCAGTGTAGCTGGCAGTCAACAAGACAATGACATTGTCAGTGTAACCAACAGTTGTCGTGACCGTTTACGAAAACGTGGTATAGTTTCGGTGGAAGTGACAGTTACACGATGAGTGACAATATCACTGACAGTGTCGACAAAACAAGGCGTGTCAGCAATGTAGCAGTGGTTTAGGTAAAGGTATTAGAAGAAATTCGGACATTTGAAATGACGACGGCAGTGACACTAGTCCTGACAATGACAATGAAGTAACAATGACAAAATTTCGAGTAAGTTAACTAAAATTGATTCGATTACTTCTAATTCGGTAGTAACAAGTTTCATCTTGGACACTAAGACTGATATAAAAAAAAAATGTTTTCTACACATCTTAGAATTACAAAGTAAAGACTAGTTGGAAACTGTTCTGTATAGCATGACGTTTAATGTTTTATGTGTGAGTAGTTATAGCAGCACAGTACTTTTTAAGCACGCTGAGTATTTCATTAAGGACCACATATACAGTCCAAAGTTACGAAGAAAATCTGAGTTTACCACTAAGACAGCAAAGGCAGGTCCTACAAACGACCAGAGAACACCATTATGTATAGACAACCAACACCTGTAACGTGGATAAAAATTGAATCAAAATTAATTATATTCCATATAAATATTATAGTTTTTCAAGTGAGGAGAAGGGACCATCCATAAATGACGTCACGCATAAGAGAGAGGGGGGGTAACGCATTTGTTACGATGTGTTGCGAGGGAGAGCGAGCTGATTTCGAAATGTGACATCACATCAAAACGCGTAACTTTAAATAAAAGTTTCACTTCAATACTTGAATACCTTCAACGTCTTTAACGACGCTTTCAATGGCTTAACACTTTTTACTATATTAGAGGGCCGAGTCTGCACTTTAGACTTACACCTAATACAGACTTAAATGACAAAAAAGTATTCTGCAACATGTTTATTTTCAATTCGAAAGTACGACTTCGGGAGGGGGGAGGGGTCAAAGCTTTGTGACGTCATGTTTGGAGGGGTCTTCGTTTTTATGACGAAATGTGACGATGGGGTTCTGAATTCAGACAAATTTTGTGTGACGTCACTTTTGGACGGCCCCGAATCCGGGTGTTAGAAAATGTTTAAATAAGAGTGTTAAGTATGCATAACGTTAAAATTGATTTGTGCACAGACCTGTGTTTGAATCGTTCTATCGTTGTACTGTCCTGTGTTCAAATAGTTCTATTATTGTTCTTTGCACATTGATAGTGTTTGAATTGTTCTAATATGGGCCTGTATTTTGATAGTTCTATCATTGTACATTCATGTGTTGACTAGTTCTATTATATAATTGTAAAGACTTGTGTATGAATAGTTCTATCATTGTACATTCCTGTGTTGTAAAGAACTGTGTATGTATAGTTCTATCATTGTATTTTCCTGTGTTGACTAGTTCTATTATATTATATAATTGTAAAGGCCTATGTATGAATAGCTCTATCATTGTACATTTCTGTGTTGACTAGTTCTATTACATAATTGTAAAGACATGTGTATGAATAGTTCTATCATTGTACATTCCTGTGTTGACTAGTTCTATTACATAATTGTAAAGACACGTGTATTAATAGTTCTATCATTGTACATTCCTGTGTTGTTAAGAACTGTGTATGAATAGTTCTATCATTGTACATTCCTGTGTTGCCCAGTTCTATTATATAATTGTAAAGACCTGTGTATGAATCGTTCTATCAATGTAAAGTCCCGTGGTATTATAATTTCATCATGATACAGTATTTTGTTTGAAGAGTTCTATCATCGTATCTGATGACTGAACAAAACAAAGACTCACGAATGGTCGGTTCCAAAGCCTTCTCCCTGTGTAATACCAAGTGTGATAGCCACAATGACTAGAGGTGTACCTGGGAAATGAAACAAATATCAGCTTGAGAAACCACCTACAGCACATGTCATTCATTAGCGCATTTTAAACATGAGTAGCAAGGAAAACCATCAAGTTAATTGTGTAACTGGACGGTGCCAGCCAAATGTTGGAACTCCGCTAATTAACATTGAAAACATAGATCCTTTCCAACAATTTCAAATTTTTTAAAAGTATGGCTTCAGTACATTTTAGAGTAAATCACTATTGTATAAACATACATTTTTCAACTTAAAGAGCATTCATATTTATTTATTTTTACTGAATGTTTTTATTGGTTTCTTCTTTTCAAGGTTGACAATTTCGAAAAGAAACATACACAGTAGTAAATGTACATTATCTTTTGGGTCGAGCCGTTAGGCTCTTAAGACCCGGTTCAATTTATCACAAGCGAGCCTTATCAAGCGGACATCGCCATAGAGGTAATCCTCTGCTGGTAACGCAACTTCACCCTCCAAAACCCCGCCAAACTCGGGGCAATAATCAAGTACGTGGGCCACCGTCTCCTCGCGGCAGCCACACAGCCGACAGGCCAGTTTCCTTCTGTTGTTAAACTTATACAAGTAGCTTCGTATTGGACAATGATCAGTTCTCATCCGTGTTATGAGCGTCTGATTATTGCGTTCAAGTTCCCACCAGAGGACGCTCTTACTCGGTCGCAGCATTCTCTGGCATTACTTCCTTGCAGATTCCCATTTGCCCAGCCCTCAAGCCATCTCTCACGGAAATGGTATTTTAGTTACGACTTGACCCCCAGCTTGGTCAAGGGCTTTTAGGGTTGGGGCTGGGCTGGGCCTGCCTTCACCAGTGTGTCGACCCTGTTTGATTGTGTCGTACCCCAGTGTCCGGCGGTGTACTGTAGTGCTACTCTGCCGCAAGGTGCCAGGGCTTCACCTACTATCACCAAAATGACACTGACCGTCTTGGCCTCCAGAGAGGATCAATCCAAGGTCTCGAGCGAAAACCGAGAATCGGTGAAGACCACGACGGTCGGGAAAACCTTTCTCTTTGCTAAATGTCGGCTCACTTCCTTCAAGCCCCTGTGAATCGCCCCCAGTTTGGCTTCGTGACTATTGTTTGCGGATCCACACGGCCTTGACATACACAGTAGAAAGTCAGGCTGTCTTATTAATCGCATACATTCAACGGATTAAGAGGGAAACTGTTGCATTTTTAAAGATAAAATTAATCTCAACGCTATTCTGTACGTTTTTTTTTCTTCTGTAGTGAGGAAATAGAATCGCAATGTGGTTTCCCCCAAATCCCAGGTACGTCTCAACATGATAGCTAGTGAACTAAAACTAAATATGAATTAAGATAAAAATGACGTCACTACATACTTACCATACATAATGATGTATAGGTAACGAAGTATGGATGTTGATGAAACTGACGTCACAGACTTGAGTATGAGCAGCCCTTGAGACAGCATGACACAAAAGATAGCCAGAAACAAGTAGTGGAGCAGAGCAGCCGTGACCGTACAAGCGATCTGGGTTAATTAGTCAGATGTTAGACTTGAGATGTACCAATAATATTTGAGTTATTTCTACTCTAGATCTAAAAGAGCCTTAGATAAACGAGTTTTTCTTTGTTAGTTCTTTAACGAACCTCGTTACTCATATAATTAACTCTCTATCTGCTTTCACTCTTGGTTACTTCTTGTTACACTCGTCGTCCAGTCTTGTTCTCAAACATCAACTCCAAGACTCCTGTACATTAATCAATTCTATTTATTGCTTAACTTCTTCGCTTCTAGTTACTCCCAATAGACACTAATTAATCTGTATAGTCCAATTGTCTACAAGTCTAAACTGTCCCTAACGGTGCGTCTCCCGCAGTCCCCCGTTCTCCTAGCCTGGCCTCCTGCCTAGTGTCCCCGTTCTCATGAGTGCGTCCACTCTAATACCCTTCTGTCTCCGCCCCCCCCCCTAAAATTACATTGTCCAAAGTAATCTGTCAATCATCTGGAACCATTCCTAGATTCAGACGTGGGTGAGGCCGGTTTGATATAATCATTTCTGTTGAAACCCCCACCACTTAACTACCCCAATTCACGCCTGGCCACTAGGAGATGTTGTCATCCTTTATCCATCCAGGGGCATTTCACACATCCGGTCTTCCGAATTCGGCTACTTCCTTGATTTTTCACATTTTCACATTTTGTGCCAGAAAGTCATATTTCGCGCCTTCAGTCTACTGTAACTGGACGCGCATCCTTTCTTCCCCCATTGGCTCACGCAGCAACCTCAAAGGAACGGCCGCCTCTTTGTATGCTAACTGACCACCATGAGGTCTCCACAGTTCTAATATAGTTCTAAGCCAGACTTAAGAGAAATTAAATGTTTTATTGTTATAACTAAATTTTTCTTTTATCTAAGCTGCTAATCACAGTATCCCTTCCATTTGATAGTTTCTAAATATTAAAATTATTTGATAAGTGCCTGAAAATGACTATTTTGTTTTAAAATTCACGTTTAAGAAAAATAAATAATCTTTATTGTTGAGCAAAGGCCGTGTGAATTTTGAAATGTGTTTATTAACAACATGTGAGTGGTTTAAAAAACATTACCTTGATTTTTTCTTTGTTTTGAATTTTGAGTGAAGCATAAAGAAACGAACGTTTTTTTTTCCTTGGTTAAGTACTCTGTGTGTGTGTGTGTGTGTGTGTGTGTATGTGTGTGTGTATTTTTGTTTGTATTAGTGAGCTTGTGGGAGAAATATAAGTAAATTAAAACAATCCTGTGGTAAAGGATCGTGGTTAAAAGGTTCCATGCTATGACCATAGGTCGACTTCTGTAGACCCTTGAACCCATAACAAATTATAAGCCTGTGTTTAGACCTTATAACATGACATGTACACACAAGAAAAACGATATATCCCAACATGAGGGACACAAAGTATGACTACAGACGTGTTGAGGATTTTTTACTTGCCTTTTGTTCTGTCTTGGTGACGCCTCCAAGAAACACGATGTATCCCAACATGAGGCAACAAAGTATGACTACAGACGTGTTGAGGATTTTTTACTCGCCTTTTGTTCTGTCTTGGTGACGCCTCCAAGAAACACGATGTATACCAACATGAGGGACACAAAGTATGACTACAGACGTGTTTAGGATTTTTTACTTGCCTTTTGTTCTGTCTTGGTGACGCCTCCAAGAAACACAATGTATCCCAACATGAGACACACACAAAGGTTAACATGTAGCACTGATCTGTCACTTTTCACGTATCTAGATAACAACAAAATTTAGGTTAATGGAATATATTTTCAAAAAATGTTTTTTAAAAAAACGTTAATGATTAAAAAAAAATTCAAATGAACTTAACTTATACAATAAGTAAAATTAATTCAAATAATTGCTTATTCGCTCTTCAATAATAACATCTTTTTACAACACTGCTTCCAATATTTAAGGCTCATACTGCGAATCAGAGGTTCAAAAAGTGTGCAGTTGTATACATAACTCCAAACAAAATGTATTGGTGAAGCTGCTCGCCCATTGACAGTAACACTGAAAAACAAGCGGGTAAAGGAGAACTCTACTTACCGCCACATGACACTGTAGACGCTCACAGTCAAACACAAACAGAAGAGAGAAATGGAAATTTCTACTTACCGCCACATGACGCTGTACACGGTCACAGTCAAACACAAACAGAAGAGAGAAATGGAGATTCCTATGATAGAAATGTACCCCAATATGGCTTGGTGGAGCGACTGCAACAAATATACATCATATTATTCAATCAGCTCAAATATAGGTCATGAATAGTGTAACAAAGAGACCATGATTATAATCTTCAAGCTAGTTGAACCTAAGGGTAAGTTCTTTGAACACGGCTAGGGAGGTGTTTAATAGGCAGGTGCTTAATGCTGAGGTGTTTAATGGTGATGTTTTTAATAGTGTTTTTTGCAAACATCAATCATAGTCGTTGCTAGATAAACATTTATATATAATATATATATTTAAAGTGATTCAATTTAGATACCGCATCGTATCTGAAAACGAAAGTTGATTTTCGAGTCGTCAGAGTCAGAACCCCCTCACCCCACCACCCGCCCTTTGCCACTCCTGGTTTGTATTTATTTTCTTTAAAAAAAAAAAAATATATAACCGAAGGCGCCTTCATGCTCATCAACACAGCGAAGTTGGTCAGATGTGAACAGTGACAGTCAACGGTGGTCTCCCTTAGGATGGTCTTACAGCCTTCACTTGACCAAACGCCTGATATGCTGGCACAGAGACAAGAAACGCATTAAATCTTAAGATTATATTTTTAAAAAAAATTATTTGTCCAAACTTAAAACTGAAATATATTTCAAATGATTGTTTCAACCGTAATTTTATGAATGAAAATAGATTTATGAAAGTCTTTGCGATATTTTCTTCCAATTGAAATCAAATCATTTTGAAACAAAAATTTCTTTTAATTTGTTCTACAAGTTTTGATTAACATAATAAGCAGCACTTGGAATTAGAAGAAAACGTAAGTTACAAAAACACAAGGCCAGCCACGCTTAAAGACCGTAAGACTCACTTTTGTTTGGTGTCCAAAAATGAACACACAGGTTTATGTCTTTCATCCTAAATAAAAAAAATTTTTAAAAAAAAATTATAAATATTTTTTTAAAATATTGTCAAACAATTCATTTGATACATTTTGAAACAAACAAACAAACTTAATTTAACTTAGAAAAGCTTGGGGACTGGGGACAGAAAGCTTACTTTTTAAAATATCAACAGTAGTACGAAATTTTTTAGAGTATTATTCATCTCCATTAAGTACTATTGATGCTGAGTTAAGTCTAGTGTCTTTTGAGTATTGCGTCAAGCAAAAAGATAGTGTGTTTTTGTCGCCATGATGATTTAAAATTCATTCCCTAAACATTTTGCGATGAGCTGTTTAATTTAAACGCGGGGTGGGGGGGGGGGG
>MUZC01000404.1:467407-510161 GCA_002072015.1 Radix auricularia | reverse complement strand
GATTCCATCGATTCGTTATTGATTATTCAAAGATACGTATTTATTTTGACAGGTTTTATCGACCGAGCCGAATATTGCAAATTTAGTTTCGCATTAGGTTAAAAACATGTACATGTAGATAAATTTACAATTTTTTAAACGTTATTTCAAGAAGTACAGCACACAATCAGTACAATCTTAAGCTTTTAAAAGTAACACAAGGTACAGAAACAAACGATCAAAGCAAAAAAAAATGAAAGCTTTAATAATAGACTAATATACACACGTAAATGTTTTGGCTAATGGCTTAATCAGTACAAATAACTTCCATATGTATTAGTTTTAAATTAAATTATATAACTAATTCTATACCATCGAAAATAATGATTGAGTAGTGCAAGTATTTGCTTGTGTATTAAATGAATGTCTGACAATCACACGACTTACGTCTGTTCTAAAAGTAAGCATCAGTGGTGAGGACAATGTGGAGGGGTCGGTGCTGAGGGAGAAGGAAATAACGTCAGATCCTATTTGCTGTTGTTCACCTTTTCCTTGACTTGAGCTGCTCAAATTAAAAAAAAAAAATTAATTAACAACACATTTTAATTCCACTGTATAATTTAAATTTTAGTTCAAGGGCCTCATCATAAAATTAAACAATTGCAGGATTTTACTTAAGAAGATGCTCATATCCTACTTGTGTTATATCATACATGCACCTTTTACTTGCAAATTTCTTTGTTGAAAAATAACCCCACAAAACAACTATTGCAACGATTCCTTAAAAGATAAGTTATGTGTACCACGAATACACTGTGACGTAGATAGGTTTGGATATCCTTACAGTGGTATGAGTATTCAGCCATGAAAATAATATAGCTGGAAGATGGGGGTGCCACCCTCTTTAAATGACGCCATACACGTAAAAGGGGGGGGGTCCACACATTTATGACGATGTGTAATGACGGGGGAGAATGTGACGTCACATCAAAACTCGCAACTTTAAAAAAGAAAGTGGCTCTTAAATTTTTGATTTATTACAATTAGTTTCATGACGTTACTTACATGGCTTCACGTTGCTACGATATTAGAATGCAACCTTACATTAAATTCATTCTCAAATAACAAAAAAAAAATGATTTGAAACATTCTCTTTTCAAATACAAAACGCAGTTTTTTTGTGGGTTGGGCAAAGCTTTGCAACGTAATATTTGAGGGGGTTCTATGTTTTTTTGACGATGCGTGACTAGGGGAGGGGGTGGGTTAAAAAATTAGGCCAAAGCCGCTCGACGTCATTTATGGACGGCTTCTTGCACCAAAAAAAACCACAAAAAACAAAAAAAAAAAACAAACAAACAAACAAACAACAACGTTGCACTTCGATTTAAACGCAGAAAGAAAATGTCAATCTTTAAGAAAGCCTTGCTATAATCAAATGAATGAAAGAGCAAATTTATCATTGATTTGGTTTTAAGGTTAAATCTTTTCAATATACTTTAATTTTTTGTCACTTAACATTGATGCCCACCCATTACTTACCAAAGAATCTAAACAGACTAAATGAAGATGAGACTTGTCTCCTAAAGAGCCCAAAGTACTTGTCTCCTCACTAACCATAAGGACTTGTCTCCTAAAGAGCCCAAATTACTTGTCTCCTCACTAACCATAAGAACTTGTCTCCTAAAGAGCCCAAATTACTTGTCTCCTCACAAACCATAAGGACTTGTCTCCTAAAGAGCCCAAATTGCTTGTCTCATCACTAACCATAAGGACTTGTCTCCTAAAGAGCCCAAATTACTTGTCTCCTCACTAACCATAAGAACTAGTCTCCTAGAGAGCCCAAATTACTTGTCTCCTCACTAACCATAAGAACTTGTCTCCTAAAGAGCCCAAATTACTTGTCTCCTCACAAACCATAAGGACTTGTCTCCTAAAGAGCCCAAATTGCTTGTCTCATCACTAACCATAAGGACTTGTCTCCTAAAGAGCCCAAAGTATTTGTCTCCTCACTAACCATAAGGACTTGTCTTCTAGAGAGCCCAAATTACTTGTCTCCTGTCTAATTTTAAAGATTTGACCCGACCAATCAAACGCGCCGGTTAATAAGTTAAAATAGTACCTGTAAACATTGAACTTGTCGGAAACGTTATTGTAGATGATGACCGAGTACGCCAGAGGACCTGTAATTGGAATTGTCAGTTATTAAATTAAAAATCACAAGACTCGTATGAGACTTTCAATTGTTAAGCTTTTCACTTTTTAAAAAATTTCATCACGTGAGTGAAACATTTATCAGGATATTAGTCTACTATGGCTCTAAAAGCCCATGTAGGGCCCTGGCTTGCTCCACCACATCCTTCCATTCGGATCAATCCATGGCTTTTCTCCTTCATGTTTGAACCCACAGCTGGTGTATGTCCATTTCTACATCATCGATCCACCTCAGTCTTGGGCGACCAGTGAGTCGTCTGCCGCCTGGTTTCTGCACGTAAATAACTGTAGCTGCTCTACATTCTGGCATCCTTTCAACATGTCCTGTCCAGCGTAATCCTTCTGTTTTAATCATTGAGTCTATGGGCGGGTCTCTGTACAAATTGTAAATTTCATGGGTTGTACGAATTCTATAGACATAATTTTTTATCAGCGGGCAATATATTTTTCCGGAAGATTTTAGTCTCCCAAGTGTTGAGCTGGTTCTCTGCTTTTCTTGTTGGAGTCCCAGTCTCCCAAGCGTATGCTACTACCGGTCTTAGAAAAGTGATGAAAAGTGATTTATATTTTTCTTTATTCCCTTTTTTTCTTTAAGGAAGATAATGGTTAATGATATTATTACACCTTCGCCCACAGCCCTCTCTCCTAGATAGGCAAACCAAGCTCAAGAATTGTAAGAACTGCCCAGTTGGAACTTGTCTCAACTAACCATTCAAGGCGTCGCTTGACAGGAAAACTCTGTTGATTGTCTGATTGGTGCTGTAGATGGCGTTGTCAGGTTTGGGAAACGTGATGTTGTCTTTGGTTGGTCCGGTGTTGGCAACAGTAATGACTGAAAGAAACGATAGAGGGATGGAAATTGATCAATAGATAATAGAACATTAAATATTAGGCTTGACTTACCAAAAATATTTTGCTTGACTTACCAAACAATCTTAGGCTTGACTTACCAAACAATCTTAGGCTTGAGTTACCAAACAATCTTAGGCTTGACTTACCAAACAATCTTAGGCTTGACTTACCAAACAATCTTAGGCTTGACTTACCAAACCATCTTAGGCTTGATTTACCAAACCATCTTAGGCTTGATTTACCAAACAATGGCGCACAAGTTGTCAAAGAGGGAGTCATAGTAGCCGAGGAGCGAAGAATGGAGGAGGCTGCAGACAGAAGTGCTAGGAGAAAGGCCAAAACATTTGGAAGCACAGAACTCGTGTGTAAAAACTGTGGCAAAGACTGTCACTCAAGGATAGGACTGCACAGCCACTCGAGAAAATGCAACCCAACCCAACGGTGATGCACCATCGTCTCACGAGACGGAAGGATGCCGGATATGCCGGACCAAACAGTTTTAGGCTTGACTTACCAAACAATCTTAGGCTTGACTTGCCAAAAATATTTTGCTTGACTTACCAAACAATCTTAGGCTTGACTTATCAAACAATCTTAGGCTTGACTTGCCAAAAATATTTTGCTTGACTTACCAAACAATCTTAGGCTTGACTTACCAAGCAATCTTATGCTTTACTTACCAATGTTTTTCTTAACAATGAGGATCTCTGTGATGTTCTCGGTGTTCTCAGGTGTTAAGTAACTTTGTGTGATAGCGTCCATGGCTTTCATCAGAGTTGAACCCGAGTTCTCTGTTTTGTTTGCAGAAGACAACTCCTCCCACGTTCTGGTGTCGGCTCCTATAAGTTTGTCAGTTATTGAAGCAAGGCTCTGAAATCAATAGTTTACCCCAAATAGTTGCATATGGATAGTAGATGAAGGAATCTAATTTGATTAGTAGGCTAATGAATATATCTCTATATATAATTCATCTCATGATTCAACCATGCCGGACACCAATCAAGTTGTCTAACACCACCGATCAATCAGCTGGCAAGAAAAGTGAATGCAGAGGGTGTGTGGTCATTGAGACCAAAAATGCGTTCAATTGAGGTCAATTACTTCGTTCTTTCAGAACATTAGAATAGCATGCATTTCGTAGTGTAGTGGTAATTACATTCGCCTAACACGCGTAAGGTCGTAGGTTAAAGCACCAGCTTAGACATTACTTTTTTAATTAATTTTTTTGTGTGTTTGTGCCCATTAATTTCCCATTTTCTTTTGAACATGACTTCGCAACTTGGCTGTAAGCTTTGTTTCTTGACATTGGCATAATAACTTCGTGCTCTCCGTTGTTCTCAGTGATAGAAAAAATGGCACACACTCTCCACAACAATTACTTTCATAAAATGAATACTTTAGACACTCTCCCTCTCTCTCCAGGCATGCGCAACTGTGTACACGCAGAAGTGTGTACGTCATCGCTCCTGTGTTCTCAGCCACTTTGGTATCTCCTACAGTCGTCTGAGCCACGTTGCCTTTCCATTGTTCTCTTTGATTCCGGCTTGTTTGGTTTGCTAACAGGGCCAAACGTTCAAAAAGATATGTCTGTATCTTCCAAAACCTGTTTTCAGTTATGGACAATTCTATGTTGCTCTTTACATATTTCCTTCTTTTCATTCACTCACAGTCGTTTGGCTAAATCCACCCCATTTAAACAATTGTGTTTTTCAGGAAGTCTTCAACCTTCACGAAATATTCGCGGCGTATGTTTTGACGCGGGTCGGCTAGGATATTTATAATTCCCCAACTTCAGTATGTGCAAACAATCATGACTAATGACCCTCGCTGAGGGTCAATCAGTTTCAGGCTTGCAAGCAGAGGTAGTCTCAAGGCCAACAATGGTTATTGCGTTCACTTGCGTTGTTCCATCACAGAATAACGTGGGCATCGTAGCGTAGTGGTTAACACGCCCGCATAAACGCCGAATGTCCTTCGTTCAAGCCTCATGTTGTTAATTTTTAAAAGTGTATGTGTGTGTGAGTTTGCGCCCATTCTTTTTCCTTTTGTTTTTGCGAAAATAGCTGATCCTTGATGAGGTCCGAGTGTCTCTATACCTATCTGTGTTTTAATTTTTTGGTGCTGTAGGTTGTGTCCGTTCCCCCCCCCTTTCTTTGCCCATTCCATTAGCAAGTCTGAGGCATATGCTACGCCACGTTGTGTATCTAAATTATATTATTTGAAGAAATCTAAATACATGTGTTGGTAACTGAAAATGTTCCTGTATTTAAAAAGAAAATAAATAATATGTATTTAAAATAATCATGTTTGGGGGAGGGGCCGTGTCGCCGCAAGGGAGTGAATCCATGAATTTATTCAGGGGCCCCAACGGAAGGGGTTCCCGCCAGCCTCACTTTATTTTTTTTAATACTGATGCTGTTCACCTAGATAGATATATTCGGACAATTATTCAAGTTAAATGTAGCAAATTAGTTGAAAAATTTTGCTGACAAGGAAAATCGACAGAAAAACTTTTCTCCACAGCAAACGTTTCGCTAAAGATGTTCCTCGGAATTTCGTGTTTTACGTCAAAGTTTTCTATAAATAATATAATTTAGTTATCAAAAACGTCACATAATAGTCTTTCGGTGACTCTCTCACTTAGATTGGATGTAAAACTTTCAAACACCCTACCGACGTTTTTTAGTCATATTAAAAAAAAGAACTTGAACTTATACCTTTTAAATTATGGTCTCATTCTCCAGTTCAAAAAAACTTGCTTTTAAGAAATCTTTTTGACCTCTATTTATTTTATATTTTTAGTGTAAGTGTAAAATATGATTAAAAATGCGGGGTGGGTGCTTATGAGGTTTTATAACTGTTCTTTCACTTATATATCTATCTTTTATCTTCTAAATGATAAATCTTTAATCTTAATACCCCGGGGGATGCAGTCACGGAGTGAACTTCGGTGGCACGTGGATGTCAGACAGATACAGATGCTTTATGGAGATAAACTAAAAATGCATTAACCTAATTACGGTACAATTGATCGAACTACAATTTTGATTTAATGCATTGTTATCCAAGATCTATCAGTGGTTAAATTTTGAGATCTCTAGGAACATCAAAAATGGTTCAATTTCACATTGGAATATACGAAATTTTAGGAGAAGACAAAAGACAGGTAATAAAAATGTGGTAAATATATATATATATATATATAGTTTATCTAAATCTACGGTTCTTAAAAAATTCAATCTAAAAAAAAAAAAATAATAATAAAGCTATAATTAATCTTTTATTCAAGATAGAATAATGAAATAGGTAATTTTGAAAATCTTAGAGCTAACCTTTGAAAATGATATATTAAAAAAAATATTATGTCAATATTTACATTTCTTTGCAAGGTACCTACAAGGTTAGACGAGATAACATCTTTCCAAGTAAGCTGCTACTTATTCCAACGTTTGAATAATTAACTATAAAGTTATCATTATTTGCCAAACAGATCATAGTAGAACACAAAATGAATCGACACAAGTCTGCTTCTCAAAAGTGACGGGAAAAGAAACACATGGAGAAACAGGAAAAAGTATTGAAATCCAAAAATGTATTTGCCCGTTTTTTTTTTGAACACGGTGATGCTCCTAAACGTAATTAATATCTCTGCTAAATCTGAAGATGTTTCCTTTCCATCAACATTCCGTATGGAATATATTCAGTATGTTATTTTATAAATACAGAATCCTACCCTAACATACTGATTGTACACCATTTAGATAACTGTAATAGGATGCGGCGCTGTGGTCTAGCGGTAGCGCGCTGGACAATCGAACCGAGTCAAAAGATTCCCTTGCTCGTTAGTGGTGGTTTAATGAAACTTATGAACGCTACTTCACTTGCCCTATAGACCGTCATGGTCGGAAGAGGGATTGTTATTATTTATTAATAGTTACGCTAGAAATTTTTATTTGCGAGAAGTGTCAACATTCCAAGTCTGGTATTGGTATTCATAAATGCAGCCAGAATTTTTGCTTTCGGATAAGCTACATTTCGGTAATTTTGTATACACATTTCAAGGTATTTTGGCCTAGGGGGGAAAGGCTTCAGGCATGAGGGGGAGCCCAGAGGGACCCACACATACCAATTTTTCAGGGGCCGAAACATTTCTAGCAGCGGACCTGGGGGATTAATTAAAAATAATTTTCCCTTAATATGATTAAATTGTGTGGAATAGCCCATACCAATTAGCAACATTTGACCGAAAAAAAGCTCACAATTTTTTATGTGAATACGGTTGATATTTTTCAGTTTAGTTAATTTGTTACGGTGCATATTACTAACAAAACAGTTTAAGGCTATTGCCATTGTTTATTGCAATGGATCGAATGATTAACAACGTTCCACATTGATTTGATCGTAAATAACATGATAATCGTTTTGACGATACGAATATGACATAAGGTGATCTAAAATCGCATGTAAAACTCATAAAATTGGTACACAAGACGCTATACTTATTAAGATATTACCTGCAGAGTGTCATTGGTAACAACCAGTTTATCAGAAGCTTCTCCAATTTGTTCCAGTATGTTGACGATCTGCTTGATCTCCCCTGACACAATTGTCGTGTTACTCTCTAGAGCTTTCGTCACTTCCGCTGTGATATTTTTGACTTTTACCCCCAGGGCCTCACTACTTTTGTTTAACAAATCTTTGGCCTGAAAAAAAAAAGAAAAGAAATTGGGCTAATTTATCAATGATATTCACAAAAAAAAAAAAAAAAAAAAAAAAAAAGAAAAGAAAAAAAAACACATTTGTCATTTGAGTAATGGGGACACCATTCATGGCTTATTTAGTATATATAAAAAAAACTAGCCTAGATTCTTTTTCCAATGTGTCGACTGAACAGGTTTTTTTTTTCAATAATATTTATATTAAAGGATTTTAATAGTCAAGGATGAGATAATATCATTTTGAAGGACACGTGTGATAACATAAATTTTATAAGGCGTGGATTTTAATATCTTTTGAAGACTATTTTTTCTGTGGCTGTGTTAACATATTTTACCAAATGTGAAGCAATTTTCAAACTCATTCTTGTACAGTTGTAGAGATACAGAGGAGTCCAGGACCTGGTGTTGAAGTCACACGTCCTTGTTATATTTCCTGAAACAAGAAAAATATCAAAGTACTTCGTTGTCAAAAAATCAAAATGAAATAAAACATTAGGTAAAAATGTAATAATGTGTCATAGTAAACAGAAAATGTGTTTCCTTTTGACGCTCTATTGATAATTTAAGATTGTTTACTCAGTGGATGCAATGTTTTATGTTTTATTAACATTTAAAAGAATGAATGAATTGAGTCTAAATTCACAGTCGTATGATTTAAAAATGTATACTTTTATCTGAACGAGACTTTATAGAAACATAATACACGTCTTAAAAACTATTAGCCCAATAGCCATGAAATGCATTTTTAAGATTTAACCAAATTTAGTTAATAAAAAATAGGATATAAAATAAATCCAGGCGAATTTCAGCATTCCATCGACAAGGAAATAATAACTATTCATGATGGATTAGTGAGTCTATATGAATTAAACAACCCGCAAAAACAAAGTTTTTGACTCTAAATCACACATTTATGAGACGTAACTAAAAGCAATGATTATGTTTTAACATTTACAGATAGAAAATGACTGAAATCCCTTTGCTGCAAAACGGAAGGGGGAGGGGCGTATGTGGTAATCGATGGCTGGATTGCACTCCAGTGACAGGTGGAGGGGAACAATAGCAGACGGCGACATAACGATAAATAGAGGTAAACAAAAAGCGCATTAAATTCATTACGGTACATTCTGTGTATCTGAAATTTTGATACAATGCATTGTTAGGTAACCCATGTCAATGTGCAAAATTTTAGCACGATGGCAGCATGGGATATCGTTTAATTTTTAGTTTTGTTTTCCGCTCACAACAGGATGGCAAATTTAATAAAAGGATTTTAAACAATACATTATTGTCTTCCACCCAAAGTGTAAATTATGTATGGTTTAAAAAAAAATTATTTTCTAAATTATATTTAATGTGAAAAGCATATTTAATGTCAAACAATAACCTTAACGAAAAATTGGAGAGTTAAAAAGTCCTTAACTGATTATTTAAAAAAAAAAAATTGCATTAATGGCCTGCTGCCACCCACCTCAAATAGTGCAATAGTTTAAAAAAATCTAATCAGCTGGATATAGTTAGTAAATAAGTTTGCCAATTTTTAGTCTTTTGTCTTCACGAGAAGTTGAAGATTTAGTAAAGAGTAACTTCGTTTTGTGACAGAGTGCACTTATTTTTCAGAACCACATCGTGACATTTTTAGGGCATGTAGCGTTGTTATACCACATCAAATAAAAGAGATGCGGTATTTAGAAAAGGAATAATAAGAGCATTTGATCCATGATTTTGACGTTTGTATAGTTTATTTTAATTAGTATAAACTTATATTTTAGGTGACGTTGAGGCTCTGCCCAAAATGCTATATTATGTGAAATTAAAACCTCATCGATTTGTTTTAAAAGAGGTGGTAAGAAACGATACTGATTTATTTCAGATTCTTATCAACATTGATATTACGAGAATTGGGGATGTGTTTGATTTTTTACTTTCGTATAGACTTTTCATATTAGATTTTTTTTTTTTAAAAAAGCATAATGGAAGCTAACACCTTATGTAAAGTTGAAACACGTTCGGCTTTGGTAAGCTGTAAGGAAAGATCCTTTCTTTCTGCACGGACAGTTTGAGAATAAGTAATTTCTGAATGAAGACGTTAAGATACATATTTATCTTTTATGTCGCATTTTAGAATACATTCAACTCACATTTTAGTATTCATTTAAACAATTATGATTTTGACAAGTTGAATTGAAAACGTATAATTACCTTCATACAAGGCCGGACAGGGGACTTGAACCGTTACACCAGCTCTAGTTTCCGTAAATGTAACTTCCCTTCTTTCTTCTGGACAGTAAAATGCTGACGGGAAAAATACATTATTTATTTAAATAAAAAGTACATGTAAAATTTTTAATACGTTACTATTTTCTAGTAGCGAACAATCCGCATTATTATAAACCTCTATGTCTAGATTGTTTGGTTTGATATTTCAAATGACTTTGTTTTTTTTTTGTTTTTTTTTTTTTTTTTTTTTTTTAAATGCATATGTAAGTACGATTTCTATAGCGCGTACAGTTATTTTAGAAGAAATTGTTGAAAAAAGTTGAGTTAATATTTTTTTTTCATAGACATAATAAACTTATTTAAATTTTTTTAAAAATTCATATATCCTTAGTTGGACCCAGTCATGCATAAAATTGTACAATTGTGTCTTTAAAAAATAAATTTAAAAGAAATAAAAAAAAAATTAGAACTTGAAAAAAAAAAAGGAAACGAGCAACAAAAGAAAAACATCGGGTCATTTAATTGATGATATCGACCACCTCTCATTTATTTTTCTTTTACACCAGGGGTCTCCAAACTACGGCCCGCGAGCCCATCTCATTTGACCCATGGAATCTTTTAATCTCAAGGAAAAAAAAAACAGAGTGAGAGAGAGACTACTTTTAATTGTAGATTATCACAAAATTTAACAGTTGGGGGTTTGTAGATGACCCCAAAACTTCTTTTTAAATAGTTAATATGGCCCTCCTGCAGACAAGTTTGGAGACCCCTGTCTTACACCATTACATTGACCTTAGCATCGATTCTTCTTCAATTTAAAAGTTGCATGGGAAATATTAAATTGATAATACGATAAAAAAGAAAACGAATTGGTGAGTAAAAATAACTATATTTAAATATTGCACGAACACGACAGGAAGCAAACATTTCTTAATACTCGTACTTCTATAACCTCTTATAATAATTAGAAAAATTTAACAGTTAGATGTGAACATAGAACTAAAACAGTGAGTTGATGACGAAATCAACGAGGTGTGAAGTAAGGTGCTAAAAAAGAATTTAATAAAAGATAATCATAAACAATCTAATTAAAATCTTGTCAAAGCTATCCGATAATATTAAATTTCATTTTTTAAATTAAATGCTTTAATTCGAAAAGCCTCGTCAATTCTTTGGAAACGTTTTATTTATGTTATTTAGAAAGTAAACCAAATATGCAATTCTATAATAACAAACTAAGTTACACGGTAAAATAAGATACAGGTAACCCATTTTATGTTAGAAATTAGTTTACATGCACAAATATTAAAATTTAAAAAAAAATAATTTCAAAACAATTTTCTCTGGAAATCTGACAAAGATGTTAGGTGAATAATCCAGGATCATTAATATTGTGGTTACTCAGTGCAGTGCCCTTGGAATAAGAAAGTATTAAGTTTCATTTGAAATCAAGGACCCTATTATTAAAACCCGCATTCAAACTGAATTCTTCATGCGTCTGTGGGGTTTATATCATGCGGTGTCGGTCCAGAGATACTAACTCCTAGGAAGTGGATTATCACAAATGTATTCTGTAGCGTTGGACAGGGACGACCCGATTTTAAAGGTGTAATTTGTGATGTGATTTAAAGATGTGACGTTAATATACGTATGGGCTCCATCGGAGACTTGAGGTGATTGTGGCGTATGTATCCTATTCAAGAGGTCATCAAAAACTGCTACGCCGAATTCAGTGTCACCAAACTGGCTTTGATGACGAAACACGAACGTGACGTAGTCCTGGCCCATGGAACTAACCTTGACGTCTTGTGGGCAGTAGTTTGGACGAGGGGTTACTAGAATGACGTCAATCAAGAGTCGGTAAGCCTGACATGGTAAAAGCACAACTCTTTCTCTATAAATTATTATTTTCACGGAACATGGCTCTTTAAGAGTGAGTCATCTATTGTAGATTCTCAATATGCATGGGACTTTTCATTCAAGATATACAAGTTTATATATATATATATATATATATTTCAAAGAAAATAAACTCTTTTAACTATTTTAACTATGAATAGATAATCATGTTGTAGTTCCCAATTTAAAACAATAATGATGTTAAATTAGATCTTACGTGCTTGCATTGTTGGTAACAGCTGAGTTGTTGTTATTTGCTCTTCTTCTGTGACTGAAATTCCCTCTCCATCACCACTGGATGCTGAAATTGTGTTAAAATGAGAAAAACTTTATTTCTTTCTTTGTTTTAGTGGAAAAATTTAATGAATAAAATTGTGTAAATTAAGTTGGCATTTTAGAAATGGACATAACAAAATGAGAAAAGAAATAAAACGAGTCAGGATAAAAGTCTGTCTTATGTCTTGTTTCGTGACTGAGTACGGAAGGCGTTTTCTTGCATATTTTCTTTCATACAAATTAAAGACGAATCTCGAAGGTTAAGTTAATGTTCTTTAATTTTTTATGGTGACCGTCCCTTATTGGTTAGTTCTAGGGTTTGCCCCACGTACCTAAACACATACAAAGATTCACAATGGGATAAATGAAAGGTAAACAACAAAATATGGATATTTCACAAAGTATGTCTTTATTCATTTTGAATGATATTACAGAAGCGATGACAGAATGTAGAGACGACTGGTGTTTTTGGTATCAAGTCCATCCTTGCCCTTCAAACATTGACGGTGTTGTGGTTTCTAGATTATCGTGTCCTTCGAAATGATCTGGAAGTTTTTGTTTTCTTTCGCCGTCTCTGGTTAATTTTAAATTCTTCTTTTCGCAATATTTTTTTTCTCCAAATTGTTTAGATACCTGTAATTGCGAAATTTCTTTTTAGTACTTAAAAATACAATGCAATGTTTGTGTTGTTAGAAAACTTAGTCTAAATTGTTACTTTTTTGTTAAATTTTAAAAGCTAGTATTAATTATTACATTATTACCCATCACCGTAAACATAAAACTAAATCTAATTTGTTTTTATGATAATCGTACTTTGACTTGCTCATTTGAATTTTTGCAAACTTTCTCGCAAGTTATTTCTTACTGAATGTCTTAATGATTTCATATTTTGGACTGGAATGACCACAAATTTACTTTTAGAGTTAATGTCATGTGATTTTTTAAATTATAAATTAATTTCAAATTTTGGGGACAAATTTATATTAAAAAATCAAGTGATTCGATTTTAACGGGAAAAAAGACATAAGTCAATAGTCCAACTAATTGTACTTATTTTTATTTATTAGAGCAAACTAAACTAGTAATTTTCAAATAAAAAAGAAAAAACTTTTACAACACGTGATGTTGTCATATGTAAAGTTGCCTGATTGCGTGGTAACATCAACCGTGTTTCATCTCGGCCTCCTTATTTGAACGGCTTACGTAAACATGTTGTCACCTACATTTAACAAGGATATAATAACATTAGTACTTAATGTTTTCTAATCAAACATTTTTTTTTTACAAATCTGTTAGTTTTCAACTAATTTTATAACAGCGACATGGTGTTGCTATTGCCATATCTTAGTTAGGGATTAAGAAAAGAAATTATATAATCTAAACATTTTGTTACAAGAATGCCTTATCCAGATAATTAGTTTTTCAAAGTTCTCCCTTTTCTGGGCGTTTTTCGTCGCGAATAGCTGTCTCAAACATTAACTTTCTTTTCTCCTTTTTTCGTGTGCAATCTTGATAAAAAGACTTTTAACTGTTTATTTGTATTTAGTATAGTGCTTGAGTCCAAACATGTTCAATACATTAACACTGACTTGGTTTTATCCATAACTAGAAAAATACCCGGCGCAGCTGAAATATAGAATTCAGCAGCGTTGGAATATCGCGTACCAAATATCTGAAGATGTGACCATAAGTAACAAAGACCATTATAAAAGCTCAATATGGCCATTGACATTGGCGTCATACAAATGAACTAAGTTTTCTCATCTGTGTCGGTTAAAGCAAGGAAGCCGCCTAATAAATATCGTAAAGATGGGGCAATAAAAAAAGTTTTACATAATGAATGTTCTAGACCGTGTATGCTGTTACGCGCAGTGTTTTTAAAATGAAATCTGCTTAACCTATGGACATCAAGGTTAAACACCCTATAATTTCTAAATATGAGGCATCAAATTATTATTTACCTAATTTGATGAAGAACTATCCAATGTGGTTAGGACCATTCGCGGGAGTGTACACAGCACTTTTTAAATATTCATGGCGGTTAATATTCTAATTGTCAATATTTTCCAAGATCGTGTAAAATAACTCCTTATATAATAAAAGGCAGTTTTCTGTCCAGTCATCGATAGCGATTGGTCCCTAAAACTCTTCCAGACTCCCACAGCCAATCAGAAAAATTAAATCTCATTTGCATATTGAACATGTTTACGCGGACGTTCAAAGCGAGTTATTTTTTGTGCAGTATATTTTTCCAAGACTTTATTTTCAGAGGCGCGCGTTTGGATTTATAGCGAAAAACTTTTTTAAACTGGTTATTTATTATATCATCAAATCATCCATGGCGCTACAGTCCATGTAGGGCACTGGCCTGCTCAAACACAACCTTCCATTCGAATCGATCGATGGCTTTTTTTCTCCATGCTCGAACCCATAGCTGGTGTAAGGTCCATTTCTACGTCATCGATCCACCTCAGTGTTGGGCGACAAGTGTGTCTTCTGCGGCCTGTTTCTGTCTGTAGGTTATTTAATTAAACTTTAACGAAAAGTATTTTAGACGTGATGCACATTTATGGCCGGTCGAGACGGCTGTTGGAGGTTAGGTATAACATGCAACCGAAACGACGACGAGACGTTCTTGGACGGGCTTTGTTGCTCGTTGGGAATAACGTGACATTAAGGGACCACGGCAAAAATTGTGTAAGATGTAAAGTTTAAAAGGTCACAATTACTGATGAATGAGTAAGTGAATCAGTCAGTCAGTCAAGACTTTGCCTTCTATTAGTGTAGATAAGGACAAAAAGTCGTTTACCGAAGTCAAAGATGTACGATATTTTCGTGAACAAAGCTGCAGTGCCGGCAGATCGATTACTTCTGTAGTTTTTAAGTCAGTGTTTCTGAAATTTACTTCTCAGCGTACTAAATTGTTGGCCTTGTAGTACGTGGTATATAGGATGGCTCTTCGAAAAAAATATCCACAAGCAACAGCAACAACAACAGAAATGATCAAACTCAATATCTATATTCAAGAATCTGTATAATTAATAAATTGATAACTTCCTAAAAAACCGATGAAACATATTTATTTTATTTATTGTGGCTTATAATGTATGTGTCTGTGTTAAATGTCTTAAAATAATTCAGTTGTGCTTAATATGATTATGTTAATTGACGGCTTTAAACTTCTAAGTCCTTGTATAAACATGAATTCTCACTATTAAGGAAATTACACATTGAAGTTATTTAAAATTAGTGTAACGGACAAAATAACCATAAGAAACATGGTTTTATAAACATTTCTCGTGATCGAACCGAGCTAAAATTTAGCAGGCAAGCTGCAGTGGTTTCTTTTTCTATAAATTCTTTAAATATTTGAGACATGGCTAAAATTGTAGGTTTTTAGGATTGTCTTTTACTTAAGTATCATATGTAAGGTATTTATAGTCAAAATCTTTGTTTTTATGTGTTTTTTTAAGCATCAAATTGTAATTTTTTAATAAAGCTCGAGTTATTTACAATAGAAAACATGCAATATTAATCAGCTATCTGTTTATTAAAGGTTTAGCTGCGTATGTGTGAGAGTGTGAACATTGATTCAACTATGTCTTAGTATCTTAAAATAAGATCAAACCAACATCGTTTTTTGTTTTTTTTAACTATCCGATAATACAATAGTTCCTTAATTCGCGTACCACTAAGATTAGCGCAACAAATAAAACTAAATAATAATCAGAGTAAGAAATTATTTTGCTAAATTTTGTAGCGTTCTTGAAAATTAACCCCAACACGATATCAACAAATAGAGTAATGAGAAGAGTTTCCCTCTTAATACAGTGGGGGTTCGATAATTATTGAACTATTTTAAGTCCCGGCCAAAGTCAATAATACTAATGTATTTTAAATATCCTTAACTCAAAGGTTTGTTGACTTCCAACCTGCCTGTGTCGAATTTTCCGAGGCATGTTGTGACTCTTTTAAAAAGAAATATCTTACTTCAGCCATCTCACTGATGAGGAGAGGAGGGAAAGTGTCTTTTCTCACGGGATTTTGTCGGTATGTCAAATCAAGTTGGCTTCCTTTTATATGAAGCATTAGACACCGCCTATCTTTCCTATCAGGCAATCTAGCTCATAGGGCTGTTCCCCCTCCTCTCAATATCAACTTTGTCCTTTATTAATCTGCGCCTATAATGCCATTTCCCCTAACTCGAAAATTTATACGTAAGTCGAATTTTATGTCGGGTCCTATTGACTTCAACTAATGTAGTAATAAAAAGTATTCCCCACTCAATATTAACTAATGTAGTAATAAAAAGTATTCCCCACTCAATATCAACTAATGTAGTAATTAGTAAAAAGTATTCCCCACTCAATATCAACTAATGTAGTAATAAAAAGTATTCCCCACTCAATATCAACTATTGTAGCAATAAAAAGTATTCCCCACTCAATATCAACTAATGTAGTAGTAAAGAAGTATTCCCCACTCAATATCAACTAATGTAGCAATAAAAAGTATTTCCCACTCAAAAACAACTATTTTAATAGTGATTGGAAGTGTTCCCCACAATCGTAGTAGCATTAAGTATTTCCTACTCTCTCTTCCATGATATTCACAGAGGAACAGTCTGGACTCATCACACGGAGTTGCTGATAACTTAAACTGTTGGCTCTCTGCTGTTAAAGTTCCACACAGTTTCCTCTTCATTGTTCTCAATTCAGGAACGACCCAGGATCTAGGAATGGAAGAATGTACAAAGTAATGCAATATGGCAACTAAAAACTTACATAATTTACAACATTGAGGAAAAATAATGTTCAATTATATTTTATAATCATATTGGTAATTTATATTTTGAAATGATTTAGGAATAAAATTTTTGTATGGTGCTTGATGATGCTGATGGCTTTCTTACCAAGCGAACAGTGATGTACTGAGTGTGTAGTGTGGTGTTCAAGAAGTCGTGATCTAGAGCTTTAATAAAAACTGGTTTTTTTTTATTCTGTCGATTTAAGTATAATTTGTTGTTAGTTAACTTCCTTTGTTATCTTTAGTAGTATTTTAACATAGATTGGCCAAAGCAAATCGGAAACCACCCGGCAGACAACCATCCTCTCCACTAGGGCCATCACCAGCGTAGGAAAATGGAACGTACAATGTTCGAAAATGGAAAAACTGCCCAAAATGCTGCCGATACGCATCAGTGAGTGTGCACAGCTGGGGACAGTTAGAGAGATTGGCGAAGGACTGGGATGCCGTGAGAGTTTTAATTTGTGGCCTATGCCCCAGATGGGACGATAGTCGATGATGATGATGATGAATGTCTATTCTTTAGATTTTTTAACTTAATGATTTTTCTCGTATTGAACTTGATTGTTTTACTTTCTTTTCATGGGTTTGAATGATTTCGTGATCAACGTTTGTTAATTTGTTAATTTTGTTCTATATGAATAATAAAATGTATAACTTTATTCCCTACCTAAAATATTTTGTAAAATTATAATATTCACAATAGACTAGAATTTTAAAACTATAAGACTGAATAAGATATAATATCATAAAACAAGTAACTACAAACTACATTTATATTTCCAATTTCGCAAATCAAATCACAATTGAAACTGCCTTTTAAGCTTTAATGGAAAACAAACAAGGAATATATAATTATCACAATGATATAAAGTTTAAATGTAAACTAGATAACCGCGGCGTAGCATACGTCGCAGAGTTGCTCATAAATAGTGCAAAGGATTTAGGGGTGGGGAGGAGAACAGACAAAAACTACATCACGAAGAAATCAGAACAACGCGAATAAACAGCCGTGTTGCGAAGTCATGGGGGTCATCCATATATTACGTACGCAAGCAGGGGGGTCTTTGAAAAATGGCATTTTGCGTATGGATGCGGACGGGGGGAGGGGGGTCTCCAATGAATGCGTATGTATGCACAAAAAATGTAATTTGCATAATGCTAAGCCTAGTAACGTAAACCGCTCAGACTGCAAACGGCATTCGTGACTGACTGAGTTAAGACTGATATGCAATAATGTTTTATAATTTAATGCAAATGAAATTCTGAACTTTTAATTATTTCAAAGTAATTAATATTTGATTCAGACCAAACATTCACACATTGCTAAAATATTATATCCGTCTGATTTATGTTTCCATTTCTTTGAATTATTAGAAGTTTTTCTTTCGCCAATCGTTGTCTCAGCCTTTATATAAACATAACGGGATATAACCCATATTTTCTTATTAAAAATTAGCATGTTGCAAATTACTTTATATCATTTAAATATGTATTTAGTAAGGCTGCACTCTAATATCGTTAACACGTGTGAAGCCATCGAAGACGTCATTAAATCAATTGAAGCAATCAAATATTTTAGGGGGACTTTTATTTACAGTTGCGCCTTTTGATGTGACGTCATATTTCTTAAACACCCCCTCACCCTCTTCACACATCGTCACAAATGCTTGAACCCCACCCCCTTGGGCGCGTGACGTCAATTATTGAAGGTCCCAAAGAGTAAACCCAATATATTTTGACTCTGACTTAAAAGTAATTTTTCAACCAGTTTGGGGGGGGGCAATTTGTAAGTACGCATTTGGTGGGGGGGGGGGGTTCCCCGAAAATGTACGGAGTGCAACAGGGGGGAGGGGGTACGAAAAATACGACTTTTTTGCGTACGCTAGATATGGATGTCCGCGTGTTCGAAAAGAAAGTGGAAATCAACGGGCAAAACACGAACAATTAAATTTTAAAAATGTAAAGTATTAGCTGTGGATTAAACCCAGGCCATCCGCTTGTTAGGAGAATGTACTAACCATTACACTACGAAATACATACTAATACTATTCTGATGTTTGAAAAGAATAAAGTACTTGACCTCAATTGAATGCATCGTTGTCCTCCCTGACCCACCACGCTGTGAATTACCTTTTCTTGCAATCTGATTGGTCGGTGGGGTCAGAGGTCAGACAGGTTGCTACTTGGTGTCCGGCATGATTGGACCATGATGAGAATTATATATATATAGATTCTGAATTGAAAGTATCGAATGATTGACTACTGTCAACGTACTAGTCAATGACTAGGAAGTTAAAAACGAAACCAAACACTCAGTTTCTAAAGCTCCTGTTTAACTCTAAAGTTTATAGTATAAACTACTAAATGCCAATTAAACTTAAAACTATTTCCTTTATTATGAAATTATTATTTTTAACTTAATATTAATATATTAGCTATAACAATGAAAAATATTTAATGAGATAAGTTAATAAAATAGTTACTAATTAAGAGTTACTAATTACGAGTAAGTCGTTACATGGTACTGTGGTACTACACAGTACTTGTTACAGTTAAGTTTGTAGTTTGTTTCTTCAATTTTTAAGATTCGAAAAATGTCGTGTTTTTCATACCAAATTCTTTTTCAAGAACAATAACATCTAAAGTTGTTTCGGCGACAAGCGAGAATGCTTCTCACCATTTATCTGGTCCGCTGTGCTGAATGCTCTCTCATTCTCCTTTCTCGTTAAATATACTGATTTCTTGTCTAGCTTTTTTTACTTTTTATATATTTGTTTATAAACTTATTAACATTTAATTTGATTTCCAAAATTCTTTACCACATTGATATTCGGATACTATCCGGATCTGACATTATTATTTGCTGAATCCCGATATTTGCAATAATCCCGATATCCGGTCCAGATATCCGAATGCGGATATCCGTCTGTCTCTAAGTCTTCTTCAAATTCCCTAATTTTTTGGGGATATACGTCAACTTACACATTTGAATCCATTGGAAGTCCATTCACCCACACCCAGTCGACGGATACATCACGCCTGAATCCCATCCACAAACTTTTGACATTTGGATAGTGAGATGTCACATAGTGCTGTATGTCATCCTGGATAAATCATTTTATAGAAGAAAGGGAGGCGATGTTACAGAATTGAAAGGTAAAATGGAAAAAAATTGAAAATATTATGTTAAAAATTTTGACTGTTTAGTCCCTCCCCACAATTTTAGAACCTTTACGAATTTAGAACCGTTGAGGGTAGGGGTAGGTCCATCAACGCAACAGGGACGCTGCCCTTGAGATGGACAAAAATTCATCATGGACAATGGAAAATTTTATAGGACGCTATTACAAATTAGTAATGGGTTATCTCGTGGAAGTTGGCTGAACATTCTCGAAGGTATGCATGTGAGCGCGTGCTAAACAGTTTGTACATGCCAACTGACCAATCAAAATGAGAACGGCCCGCTGACCCACGCTATAGCTTAGGGAGATGGCCAATTGCAAATGTAGGGCAAATGCAGACATAATGTGGCCAGGGGTCCTTTAATACTGGACCCAGACCTTTCAGCAGTCTCTCTCTCTCTCTGTGCACCAGGTCTGAGGTGTTGACTGGTGAATAGAGTTGAGGCTAGCTGAGAAGTTTGTTTTCTGCTAGTAAAGTTGGAAGTACAGCAAAGCTGTTAGTTAATTTGAAGTTATAGTTTACAGGAAAGTAAAATTGTTAGAAAGCTAGTAGGTTGACGAGAAACCACTATGCTAATATCCCAGGCAGAATCTGGTGCGAGGAAGGGACAAGGTGGCCTTGCCTCACACGTGGGAAAACTTGCTGACGGTGACCATTGCTGCGAGTTAGCCGGGCCGTCAATCAAATCCGCATAACTGACCGATGAGGAGATAAGAGAGCTACGCCTGACTGACCAGAGCATAGAAGTGCCAGCCGGTAGCTCTGCCCATTTTTAAGAAGGAAGTTGGGGCATAGCATAAGAAATCGAAATTTGTATTGTTTTATTGATGTATGGATCATTGAGTATGGTGTGTTTTTTTTTCTCTTAATGCATTCTTGTATATATCTGTATTAAACATTTTTCTCTCTGTTGTTTATACAGAGGCGTTGGTTATTACTTATTAGTGTTAACTGTAGACTATTAGTATTTAACATTTGGGGGCTCAGCATTTTGTGTGAGCACCCCCGATATTTAACATTGAGGGCTCGTTGTACACCACAGACAGCGCTATGTAACACTGACATTGGACCATTTTCTCTTATTTGTGAATTCGAACGTATTGGTGTGTGCTAGGACTTCAAATCAAATACTATTTTATCATACATGCTATAGTACACTATTACAGGCTAAATATTCTATGATAAAAGTATTCACTACTTAATCTGTGATAACGAATTCCTATGATAAATTGTATTTATAGTGAGACCGTAACAAGAAATGTACATTGTGAATTTAAAATATACTTTGCGTTTCCTACCGCTTTAAAATTTTCTTTATACAATGATTTTTAACATAACTACTCTATCTTTTGAACCGTTATACCTGCGCCATCTTTGATATAATTTACTTTCACATTCATTTTAATATTTTGTATTTACCTTTTCATTTGAATGTTCTTACCCTTTTATTTGAGCTAGTAATAACGACCAGGTCAGCCCTATTTATACTACAGGTCATCCGTGCTTGTCCCCAGACCTTGTGCTCTTCAACAAACATGTAACATCCTTGAGATATCTTTTTAAATCTTGGAGGGCATAATTCCCCAATCTTTGTTGTAGCTTCTGTTGAATAAAACAGATGAATTGAACTGAAACTATTCGCTCTACTTGGCTAACATTTTAAAATGACGTTCTATTAAAATATATATTTTAGAAAATATGTATAAACATTACTGTCAAATAAAAACAAAGTCTTTTGCCATGTTCGGATTGTTTGATTATTTTGAGAAACTGTTTGAAACAATAATAACTTGTGAAAGAATAATGACATGGTGAGTACCTGTTGTAGTTTCTGTTTGAAAACTGATGGCCCTCTTGGACTTTAGAGTATAGAGAATCTCTGTAGTTGTTATTATTATGGTCAGTGCTGAAACAGTTTCATATGGCCATAGTAATTTATTTTCTATAATAACATCGAATTAACAATATACAATTTTACAAAGATCATTCCTATTCCAGACGATTCCCATATAATTGACCACATTAAAATAGACACAGATATATTATAGAGTCCAAACTTTATCGTGTCTCAAATGTAAAAAAAAAAAACCTATACAATTCAATGATGTGATAAATCTTATCTTGGACTTATTATCTGTGCCAAAAATATGAGATACTAATCATGAACTTTGCACCACATGATGGGACCTTTCCACCACATGATGGGACCTTCGCACAACGTGATGGGATATTTGCACCACATGATGGGACCTTCGCACAACATGATGGGACATTTAAACCACATGATTGGACCTTTGCCCCACATGATGAGACATGTACACCACATAATGTTAATTTTGTACGCCTTGAAGTGACGTTGTCTCCTCATGATATAAATGTAGAAATTGTCTTCTTAAATTCATTTCGTTCTTTAAGATTTACTTATTAGTACTAATTGCTTTGCAGCTGGCAGCTGTTATATTAATCTTTATTGAATATAATACCTTCCATTGCATGCCCACCCAGTATTTCTGCTTTCATAACATATTTTATATTATAATATTGTTACATTATTTAAATAATCAAAATAATTATTAATATATTTAAAAGTATTTAACTAATATAAGTAAAATAATAATTTTATTCTATAAAATTATTTAATAAATTATATTATATTATATTATATTATATTATATTATATTATATTATATTATATTATATTATTATGCAGTCGGAACTCGCTAGATCGAACTACTATAAGTCGAAAACTTCCCACTATCGAATAGTTGTTAGGTTTCGGCCAAATTCTTAAAGCTTAATGTTTTTTCGATCTCCTTAATTAACTCTCCTTAAAATTATTGACTTCCAACCTCCCTTAGTCGAATTTTACAAGGTATGCTGTGACTCTTTTTAAAGCAAACATATTACTTCCCCCATACCACTGTGGAGGAAAAAAAGGGAGGGGGTGAGGGAAGGTGTCTTTTTCAACGGGCTTGTGCCGGTATGTCAAAGCAATTTGGCTTCCTTTCATATGCAACATCAGACAACGCGTCTCTTTCCTGTCAAGCATCCTAGCTGATATGGCGGTTTCCCCAACTAAACCCCTCTTACTAACAACATATTCCTGTATTATTCTGCGCTTACAACGCATTTTCCCTAACTCGAAAACTCCGTAAGTCAATTTTTTGGGGTCCCTTTGAGTTCGACTTAGAGAGGTTCGACTGTATTACATTATTTTTAAATAATATTATACATTATATTGTGGAGTGCATGGGGCGGGAAATTGTTTGTGAGTGGGGTTGTAGGCAAGATGTTGCAAGACGGCGATGTGATTAAGGGACTGACCATCGCATGGGGACACGATGGTTGAGGAGTTGAAAGAACCAGCCATGTCACAGGTAACCTTGGGGGATAGATGCGAAATAAGGGGTGTAGACTAGATGCTAATGTATATATGAAGTGGGCCAGGAATGTTAGAGAACGTCTCAAAGACCTGTGCGAGTCTAAAGGATCTATGTTAAAGTAACAATTAATGTCTAACTCTGGGGAGCAGTTAGAGGGGGGGGGGTAGTGATTTTAGAGACGGAGTTTCGGGGGGAAGATTGAGAAACGGAAGGGTCGAGAGGGTGGAGACTGGAGTGAAGAGCGAGTGAAGCAGCCAGAATGGATGAATACATAAAGAGGGGAGTTATTTGAATTATAGACGTCAGTGTTGATGTTGAGGTTGAGCTGGTCAGTAGACGAGTGGCAAGGTTCTTTATAATATTATAATATATTATTATATGATATGATGTTATTATTATTATTCAAATATCACTTAATACCTTCCACTTGAGGAGCATGCGTCGCATCCTTGGTATTAAATGGCGGACAAAGTGCTAAATAGTGAGGTCCTGATGCGTGCCAATACCAAAAGCATGTTCTCAATCCTTGGTGAGAGACACCTGAGATGGCTAGGATATGTAATAAGAATGAGACCTGACTGCATCCCGAAGTACCCCTATGTGGTGAAATATCATCGGAAAAGATGAAGCCTGGTTGCCCACTTCTGCGATTTAAAAATGTCTGTCAAAGGGACGCGAAAACAGCCAGAATACGCATCAGCGACTTGGAGTGTAAAGCAGAAGACCGATCTACGTTGCACACATTTGTTAAAGAGGGCTTCATAGTAGCCGAGGAGCAAAGGATGGAGGAGGCTGCAGACAGAAGAGCTAGGGGAAAGGCTTAAACATTGAGAAGCTCAGAACTCGTGTGCTGGGGGTCAATACAGTCAATCAAGGATTGAACTGCACAGCCAAAGGAGGAAATATAATACAAAGGTGATGCACCATCGTCTTGCAAGATGGAAGAATGCCAACTATTATTATTGTATTATTTTGTATCATATCATATTATAAATTATATATAATTTAACTCACGAACACTGCTATTCTTTTCACAAAAATAACTTCTAGGTGTTGTGGCAGTTTGGTTGCATTTGAAAGTTCGTTTCTGTAGAGATGTTAGATCTAGTGTACCACACTGTTGGGACTTTTTCTTCACAATGTCAATCCAAATTTCTCTAGATTTTTGGTCTGTTCTAAGCGCTATAAGAACAAAGCAAAAGTTGAACATAATTTTCGCTTCTGGATTGAGTATTTTGTTTGAAACCTAGAGGTAAAAAAATAAAAACAAAATGTACCTTCGTAAACTAAGCCAAGGTATATTTTTTACATTATCATCAGGTATGCCTTAAACGAAATTATAAGAGAATCTCTTCATTTTATTATTATGTTTCACTTGATATTAGACAAATAAAGAATTTTATGGACAAAACCATGTTAACAGGAACGACATAAAACAACAATGAACAAGATTCTGCTTCATTAAAACAAAAATTACCAAAATAAAACACACCGTCCATTGAGATGTTAAATTGATTTATTTTTTAAAAGAACTGAGAGGTAACTGCACAATGACAATGAACTGGAGAAGGGGGGAAAAAAAAGAAACATATATATCTCGTCAAAAGATATCTCACTCATTTTTAAATGAATGTCCTAATGTTTTATATTAATCTATCCGTTGAGTACAAATTTATTGATTTCAATTTTAGTTTTTTGCCAAATGCAGTTTACTTGTCGGACATTGAAGTGTAATTTATATTTATATTCTGTATCACTTGCCTCTATCCAGTTTATTTGAAACAAATGTCATGAACTTTTACCGTGTAAACAAATTTTAAGGATACTATCGGTAGGTTCAATATAAATGAACGCCTCGAAACACAAATTAGCATAGGATGGTATTCTTTTTTTTTTTTAAATTAACCCGTAAGGAATACATAGGCTTATTAAAGTCTTAGTCATTTATTTGACGAGAACAAATTATGCCTTGGTTGAGTCTGATGATATATCTAATAGAGATTTCTCCTACAGCTTAGTGGGGAACATTTGCTACGAGGCCATATGTTTTGTAGACTAAGTGTTTTAAACGGGTTAAAGTGTTTACACGGCAACAATGTCTAGGAAAGAACTCGTTTTTAACCTCCGACTCACCCAATAAGCACTCCTTGTGACGTTCAGCTGACTGGTCACTCAACAGCCTTCCCCCCAGGTGTGTACATTCATCAGATGCAGCTAGGTGTCTCGGCACCGAAACATTTGACATCAGGACACAGTTGTGTTCTAGCGTGTACCAGCCTGGCTCGCATCCATCACCACTTGTTGATGGCTTGCATCCATTGGATAAGACTATAACTGTTGACATTTGGTTAAAGTAAAGAAATGTAAACAGCAATCATTCAATACAGTTTTGTCTTTATATCACGTAAAAAAATAATAAAAAAACCTATTTTTATTCCACAAAATTTTAGTAATGTATAAATGTTTAGGCTATGACTAGACTGTTTCAATAATTTCACATCCGTACCACGCCGTGCGCACTTCAGAAAAAAAAAGTATTTTTGAGAGTGGCTAAAGTGTTACCGTTATCTTCTGATTTTATTGAGTCACTTTTACTGTTTATCTTGACAATAACATTAAATCTTTATCACTTGCACTTAATAAACAACAGTGTTATTGATATAATTGATTGAAATTATGTTTAGACAGTCTACCAAACGAATATGCATTTAAATTTCAATTGTAGTTTAAATTGCGTATATAATTTAAAAGGCAAAAGTAATTAAAGGCATCTTTGGAGGCTTGAATTAAAAATATATCTGCAATATTCTCACAACATATAGATCTAGGTCTATTAATAATCAAAATCTTTCCGTAACGTGTTGTTGTGGAAATTTATAGAAAAATAATTTTAAAAATCATAATTACTAAACTTTGTGCTGCATTATTGCGCTGCTCACTGACAGGACAAAAATCTCTGTGTTTCAGACCTGCGTGTTCAATACACTCCTCTATGGTAGCGAGAGCTGGGCGATCTACACTAACCAAATAAATCAGCTTAACAGCTTCCACTTACGAAGCTTGTGTAGGATTCTACACATCAAGTGGCAGAATAAAATCGCCAATGTCGAGGTACACAGAAGTAGCCAGGTGCTGAATATTCACTCAATCCTGAGTGAGGGGCGCCTGCGGCTGTTTGATCATGTTCGCAGGATGAGCTCAAAGCGTATTTTAAGAGCCCTGATTTACAGCGCATTGGCAAATGTTATGAGGAAAAGAGGTCGCCCCTGGCTGCGCTTCAAGATAATCTGCAAGCTAGACATTTCGCTGGCTCAGATACATCACTAGATATGGGAGGCTATTGCCGAGGAGCGCACACTCTGGCGGGGCAAAAGAGTGGGAGGGCATTCAAATCACGAAAGCTTCCCTCATAGCTAGGAGTAAAGTGTGGGGAGGACCAGGAGAAAAGGGAAGTGTTGAAGAGGAGCAAGATTAAACGCCATCGTCCCATGAGGACGAACGGATGCCTTATATATATATATATATATATATATATATATATATATATATATATATTTCTCTCTCTCTCTCTCTCTCTCTCTCTCTCTATCNCCCCCCCCCAAAAAAAAAAAAAAAACAAAAAAAAACACTATTTTCCAATTCAATTATGACTAGCCTCTACTTCTGGACAGTAGATGTTATTAAACAGATCACTTAATTATATTAAAACATAATTTCACATTATATAAAGACTTTGTTGAAAAAATTATCATACTAAATTAAACAAAAGCAAAAGCTATTGGTGGTAAAGTAATACTCACCCAAGATTTTCATACATAGCAATTGAGCGACGACTTTTGACAAAACGTAGACCATGTTTTGGTCTGCAGAAAGTCAACCTTAACAAGAAATCCCATAAGGCTATCGTAGCTTATCGCGGTCTCCTAGCAACTATAAACCGAAAGTCTCATAAAACAAGGATCTTCTCTGTTTCAACCAACGACAAAATTGTGTGTATGAGGCGATGTCGAGTGCTCGTGTTTGAAATAAGCGGTGTGGAAATTCGACTGTGTGGGTGAACAAAATGTGATGCATATATTTCTTCCTGCTACTTTCGACCATGACAGCAAGTGGGTCGTGATTGTAGTGTAGGCAACACTTAAACAATAATCACCACTCCGCCAACATGCACACACTCAAATCATCAAAAAATAAGATCTCACAATGGCTAGTGTTGTAATTGTCTCTCTTAAAATGTCAAGTTCATACACGTTTTTTTTTTTACATAAACAGTTGCCATAATTGTCACTCACTGTAGTTAATGAGATAAATGTTGTTTTTGTCACGTTGTTGTAAACCATGATTATTGAGATTATTTTTTTAAAAAGAGGACTAACTGTTCTAAACTTGCTGGAAGAAAATTTTGTAATGAGAGATAACAATAAATTATTGGATGGAGAGAGATAGAGAGAGAGAGAGAGAGAGAGAGAGAGAGAATAATTTATACGATTAAGAGAAAAATAAAGTTGATAAACTATTTTTGATGAAACAGAATATGTATACACTATTTTTTTAAACAAAATTCTTTCTTCGGCTTTAAAGATGACGTTTTATATCGTAAGTTTGAAGATATGTTAGAAGTTTAAAGACGTATTGAAAAGTTCAAAAGTTGTATAAGTTAAGACAGAGGCGTCACTAGGTTTGTTGCCACATAGTACGGTAGCTCAGTGTGTCCATCCATCACGACTTATCCCATACACCTCCTCTTAGTCTGTCGGACCAAATGACGTAAATATATACAGAACTTAACCCTTTGGTATCACCTCTTGTGATGGTGTCACCCAGTATACTCTGCACCGCCACATCCCCCTAGTGACGACTCTGAGTGAAAAGTCATGTTTTGGGTTCAAATATATGTGCTATTATAAAAAGATATGTTAGAAGTTTAACAATTATGGAAAAGCTCGTGTGAAGAGATCAGATTCATTAATGAAGAAACACAGAAGAAGAAAAAATTTTAAACTTATTAAATGCTTGCTGTTATCAAGTTTTTAATCACATTGTCTTACATCTCTTCCCTTCGAAATGATGACCCGTCAAATCATGTATGAGAGAAGAAAACTATGACACATGTTACATTGATTTACCGTCTGCTTCCGTTGTCAGAGTTTGTTCCACTGAGTACATTTCTCTCTCTGTCAGCATTTCTTGAATCGTTGTGTAGGACATCTGGAATGTTGTCGGATATTCTGAGCACGTGAAGACAGGTTTAAAAATCCAACATTAAATATGATTGACATTTTAGTTACAAGCTATGGAAATAGGAGCAAGTAGAACATATTTTTTTATTCTTTAGAGTTTCAATGCTATAGTAATTTACCTTAAACTAAATTTTTAATTTATTTTTTGGAAGAAAATGATTTTTCTGTTGCTTATAAAATAAAATTGTAATCAGTTGTATATTATTGAGATTGCTTTAACGTACAAAATGACTTGACTTTTTATTGTATAAAATTACTTGATTTTTTATTGTATAAAATGACTTGATTTTTTATTGTATAAAATGACTTGATTTTTTATTGTATAAAATGACTTAAATTTTTATTGTATAAAATGACTTAATTTTTCATTGTACTGATCAGGAATTCTTACCTGGTTTCCCCCATATTATATTATTGCATTCCTTTTTCGGCCCTTCATTTTCAGAAGAAGTGATTTTAAACCAGTAATCGATATTTGGCTCCAAGTCACGTACTTCTTGGCTCATAGTGTCCCCGGATAAATCAATGTCATCGCCTGCCGGAGTCCAGGTGACATTGTCAGTTGTGTGGTAAACAAAAAATGACCACAGACTTCCAACGCGTATCAGTTGCCATGACAACGTGATGGAATCAGCTGTTGTCGAAATGACCTTAAAATCTTGTGGACAGTGGTCACCTTGAGAAAAGAAATGTTATAAAACAAAAATGTG
Organism: Radix auricularia; assembly: GCA_002072015.1. Taxonomy (NCBI): domain Eukaryota; kingdom Metazoa; phylum Mollusca; class Gastropoda; family Lymnaeidae; genus Radix; species Radix auricularia. The sequence continues at coordinate 480,681 of MUZC01000404.1, read as the reverse complement.
ACGAAATAGATGAGGGCTTGTCATAATGATCGTATATTTTTTGTTTATTCTTACTTCAAATCCCTAATGCATTTGATTAAGGGAAGAACTGACAAGAAAGTTAACTTAAAGAGCCCCAGGGGAACCTGTTGGACAAGAATTTTTGTTGTTGTTAAAAAAAGGTTATTTAGACACTTGGTTTCAGTTCCAATTCATATTTGAATATATTGATTTTTACGCCCTTTGCTTAAAGGTTGTCTCTTTTGTTATTTACCTTCCTTCAATAATAGCAAACTTCACAAGCATATTTCATTATTCCATCTTCATAATTTCATATATCTCATTTCAACATTCATGAAAAATATATTGTTTTTTTTTAAAGGAACGAGTGTATTTTATGTTATACCTTAAAAATGCTCGAATAAAGGTCGTTATCGTGATTATACGTTTTCAACGTTAGATCAGACCGAAAGAATTTCTATTAAAACTGAAGCGTGTAATATTCTTTTTATCCTGGACAAGACTATCATTCCTTACCATCAAAACGTGTCCCCTAACCTAATATTAATGGAAACAAATAGGCTCAAGTTTCGTCTTTTAAAAAACGGTCATAGTCCTTTTCTTCTGAAGGCACCCAAGAATTGAATGGGTCTAGCATATGTTTCCCCTTGGACTATGATTTCAATATTATTATTCACATACCTTCCAACTATTTTAATTGTGTTTTCCATTGATTTCGAAAATCGGAGAAGACCCTTAAAATTCCGATTTTTTAACCACTAAACTTTTGACGATATAAAATCTAAACGCAGAAAAAGAAAAATAAAAATAATAATATTAAAAAGAAAGTGGTGTATTTCGATGAACCAACTCTTTGGTTTTTCCTTGCACTTCCATGATCGAAGCGAACCGCGATCTCAAAATCTTTTTTTCGTTGGCCATCCGATCTTATATTATTTCTTTTACAAAGCTAAATACAAATACTTCAGCTGTACTGTGCCTTTGAAAAAAATAGTGGATACATTTTAAAAGAAACCTGATGAAAAAGCTTTTCCATTGACTGAGCTTTAGAGTGATAGCACTACTACAAGTTCAACTTAGTAAATGATAAAAAAAGGTGATTCTTTGTTTTCGAGACATAATCCTATTATGCGGAAAACGAATAATTTATACAGCAATTACCCTGTGGCAAAACATTTGCAATCTGTGCAAGACTCAATTGCATATTGAAATTGGTGGGTTCAATGTTAACAAAAAGTATAATTTAACGAAAAAATCATGTTAAGCCTGGTCCCTTTTGGAACTCAGGACGTGTTAGCGCATTTTCGTATTATGTATCAGTACTTATGTTAGATATCAGCATTATGTAGTTATCAGTAATTGTGTTTAGATTTTAGACATATTTTTATGAATTTTCTTGTGTAATGAATATACCTGACATTTTTTTTATTTAAAAGTCATTTCTTTACATTTTAAAAAAAATTATTTTCTCTTTAATCTAACTACAAGTCACCACAAATGATGACGTAAAACTCTCTAAACTTTTACACATATTCTAATGACGTCAACAAAAAAAAACAAAAAACAAACTAATTCTTTTGCACGCCTTCGCACCACTCTTGAATGCTTGAAAAATGATGTATTCGACTTCCGGCAATGGCGGCCGTTCCCTGCGCCAGTGTTACCTCTCGATTCGCAAAGTTTTTTGGTAGTTTTAACGGGGTTTTTTAACGGATCGAGTAACTGAGTGTTGATGCACAAATGGCAGGTCAGAACATACAAAAAAACATATATACATCATGGGTCTAGGACTTATGGATGCTGTGATCAAAGGTGATGACAGACGGACAAAACGGGTGCAATAGCGCATTCGACTTCTCGAAAATGCGCTAAAAATTATAATGGCTGCTAAATTAATAACATTTATTAAGTAAAAGTAGTGAATCTACACCTGTTACAAATTACCTTGTTATAGGTGTCGACAATTCAGTTTGATTTATGAGGTCGCAAGTTTTGTTTACCACATTTCATATTGGAAGAAATAAATATCTTGCCAATACCTATCTTTTTAATGCCAAAGTGAAAGAAATGATAAGTGAACTTTATGAAGCCTCTGCTTATATGTACAAGATGTATATTGTGTTGTATGTAGATCTGTTTGTAACGTCAACTGTTAAAGTAATGTTTAACTCACATTCTGTGGTATTCTGTAAACATAAAAATATAATGGATGTATTTTTTTAAAAAATGTATATTTAATTAGAATATAGTTCTTAAACCAGCTCCACGGGGTGCAACGACTCTGTGCTCGGATACCTAAATATATGATTTCCCTGGCAGGCTGGCAGATCTGTTATTCATTTAATTTGACAGAAGTCTTTATTTCTGGCCCACATTTGGGAACAGATCCATTGAAATGTTTGAAAACTACGGAACTTATAATGGACTTATTTCATGAGCGCCCAGTATGAATTGTAGAATGTAATCTATGAGATACTGAAGTAATGAGTTAAATTATAAAATGTTGGTTATAGCACTGAGGAAGTTTAAACTCAACTTTATATTATCTGACACCCTGTCTTTAGCCTAGGATACATATCATTTTAGATATTCATGTTCAAGCACATTTTTTACTAGACACTTTCTTTACCCTAAGAGACATTAAATTCATTATTCAGCACATTATTTTCTGACACCATGTCTTTTTTTCTAGGATACACAACATGTGTACATCATCTAAGTACCATGTACACTTAATGGCACCCTAGGATACACAACATGTGTAGATGATCTAGGTCCCATTTACACTTAATGGCACCCTAGGATACACAACATGTGTAGATGATCTAAGTCCCATGTACACTTAATGGCACCCTCGGATACACAACATGTGTAGATGATCTAAGTCCCATGTACAGTACACTTAATGCCACCCTAGGATACACAACATGTGTACATCATCTAAGTCCCATGTACACTTAATGGTACCCTAGGATACACAACATGTGTACATCATCTAAGTCCCATGTACACTTAATGGTACCCTAGGATACACATGTGTAGATGATCTAAATCCCATGTACACTTAATGGTACCCTAGGATACACAACATATGTACATCATCTAAGTCCCATGTACACTTAATGGTACCCTAGGATACACAACATGTGTAGATGATCTAAATCCCATGTACACTTAATGGTACCCTAGGATACACAACATGTGTAGATCACCTAAGTCCCATGTACACTTAATGGCACCCTAGGATACACAAAATGTGTAGATGATCTAGGTCCCATGTACACCTAATGGCACCCTAGGATACACAAAATGTGTAGATGATCTAGGTCCCATTTACACTTAATGGCACCCATACCAAACGAGAGATATATATTGTAGAGGCTCCTGGAGTAAACATGTAAATGGCGGGTATTTTTATAAATTGACGTCATACATGGAAACGAACAAATTTGGAAATAAAAGTGTTGAAGCCATTTTATCGCTGTTGCAACATATAGTGAACAAAGAACAAAAGGCCATTTTATCGCTGTTGCAACATATAGTGAACAAGGAACAAAAGGCCATTTTATCGATGTTGCAACATATAGTGAACAAAGAACAAAAGGCCATTTTATCGCTGTAGCAACATATAGTGAACAAAGAACAAATACAACACGCGAACCACTGACACACTTCAATTTTTTTATAACTATTAATAAATATACATTCGGACATCGCTAAGTCAAATTCAAACGGACCGTACAAAAAAAATCCACTTAAGAGTTTTCGAGTGGGGTAAAATGACGTAATAAGCGAAGAGTTCTGCCGGGACCTAACATTTAATTCAATATAAGGAGGTTTTCAACTTAGAGAAGTTTGACTTAGTGAGGTCCGACTGTATATTTAAATATAAAAAAGTGTGTAAAACAATTAATAATAAAATAAATTAATGTGTTTGTGTTTTTTTTTTAAATTATGTTTAGAAAGGTATGGCATCTGTCCGTCTACGAAAGACGTTAGATTTATCTTTATTAATTGCAGCTCTTGGTGTGGCTGATGAGACCAATCCTTGAGTGGCATGTTACACACACGAATGTAGTGGGGCAGTGTTGCCTAGCCTTTCTCCCTGCTCTTTTTTCAACTGCCTCTTCACTAGTTAGCTCCTCTGCACTTAATGATACTTCTTTCACTATAGCCCGCCACGTGTTCCTATCCTCAGCCAGGTTTTCCCAGTTTTATGTAACTCAATGTCTCTCCTGCATATGTCAGTGTATCTGAGACATGGCCGACCAGCCGACCTTTTCCCAGTTGCCAGCTCGCTGTATAGCACATCTTTGGGTATGCGACCAGTTTGCATTCTCTTGACGTGTTCAAGCCAACAGAGGCGTCTTTGGCTTAGTATGGCTTGAATGCTACTCATGCTTGCTTGAGCCAGGACCTCTGTTTTGGGGACTTTCATCTTGCCATTTGATGTAAAAAAAAATAACGTAATAAATTAGGAAATCTTACAAAAATAAAAATTATTTTAATTAAATTGAGTTTGAATTAATTTAATTCCTATTTGATAACTCAGTGCAAACGTTAATAGAGAATGCATCCTTGGGCAGTAACGACACAATTGTTCATAAGTGCAGCTCTAAATATAGCATTTAACTTCCTAGTAACATCAATTGGCTTTATAAGTGCTTCGTTTCGGCAAACTGTCTCGTGGGGGAATTTAACATTAAGTTCTCCTGTTCGCAACATGAATGTCCATTTGATAGCGAATCACTATAGTCATCTATTTGCTGAGGACCTGTAAACAATTTAACAAGAGTGTTGCGTCCGTTTTCCTTCCTCGTAGTTAGTGGTCTCTTCTACGAAATGCCTTCAAACAATAAAATCATCACGAACACTTGCTTAGTTGTTCTGATCACTGGGCCACTTTGAGAAATGGTCTTAATGGCGATAGGATCAGAATTAGAGAGGTCTGAATGGCCATAAGATGAGAATGAGATGAGATCTGAATGGCCATAGGATGAGAATGAGATGAGATCTGAATGGACATAGGATGAGAACGAGATGAGATCTGAATGGACATAGGATGAGAATGAGATGATATCTGAATGGACATAGGATGAGAATGAGATGAGATCTGAATGGCCATAGGATGAGAATGAGATGAGATCTGAATGGACATAGGATGAGAATGAGATGAGATCTGAATGGCCAAAGGATGAGAATGAGATGAGATCTGAATGGACATAGGATGAGAATGAGATGAGATCTGAATGGCCAAAGGATGAGAATGAGATGAGATCTAAATGGCGATAGGCTGAAAATGACGTGAGATCTAAGTGGCTATAGGATGAGATCTGATTGGCCATAGGATAAGATCTGAGTGGCCATAGGATGAGATCTGAGTGGCCATAGGATGAGATCTGAGTGGCCATAGGATGAGATCTGTGGCCATAGGATGAGATCTGAGTGGCCATAGGATGAGAATGAGATGAGATCTGAGTAGCATTAGGATGAGATCTGAGTAGCACTAGGATGAGATCTGAGTGGCCATAGGATGAGAATGAGATGAGATCTGAGTGGCCATAGGATGAGATCTGAGTGGCCATAGGACGAAAATGAGATGAGATCTGAGTGGCCATATGATGAGATCTGAGTGGCCATAGGATGAGATTGAGATGAGATCTGAGTGGCCATAGGATGAGATCTTAGTGGCCATAGGATGAGAATGAGATAAGATCTGAGTGGCCATAGGATGAGATCTGAGTGGCCATAGGATGAGATCTGAGTGGCCATAGGATGAGATCTGAGTGGCCATATGATGAGATCTGAGTGGCCATTGGATGAGAATGAGATGAGATATGATCGTCCATCGGATGCGAGTGAGGTAAATCTGATTATCCATATGATGAGAATGTTGTTATATCTAAATGACCTCAGGATGGTAATTAGGTTAGATCTGTATAGCCATATTATCAGAGTGAGATTGGTTCTGAAATCGTTAAAGGGGTGAGAGAGAGAGTTTGGTGAAATATGAAAGATGTGAGGAAGTAAATAAGGTTTTACTTAAATTTATTGCCATTAGAATTATATTATAAGGTTATTAAATGCATTGCCATTAGAATTATATTATAAGATTATGAAATGGTCGGCTGCTAGTACAAATTTACTGTTGTCAATTATTTGAATATAAATTTCCAGTTTCAACATCGAAAATTTATATAGTTACACGTTAAAATCCAATTCATTCTATTTTTACAAGTTTTCTTTGGGCATTCTTTCAAAAATGTACATTTGAATAAGGCCATCAAAGTTTTTTAACAGTTTGAATTATCATTACCGAACAGCATATGCGGAAAGCAGTAAAGAGGCAATACTTAATTCCGCTGTTGTATGAAGCTTTATTTCCGGTACATTTCTTTGTCATGGTCACGAGGTACTCTCATCTACGTGTCCCATCAATTCTAAAAATAACATATTTGAATCATTTACACTGAAATCAGTTTATAAAACTTTAGCTCAATCCAAGTGAAATGAATGTGAAAGCGTTTAGAAAACAAATTATAACTTGACTTTGAGGACTTTGGTGTAGGCTAGATAACGTTCTGAATAGGACAAGAGGATGCCTGTGGACTCCTGACTGGAGAGGTCAATTGAAAGCCTCGAAGAATGCGGATGTCTGACCACTCGTAGGCCGACTGAATGGAAGCTTCCGCTTTGACAACTCGTCTTTTCAAGGAAGGGCCCATACGTTGCTACAGACTAATAATTCTGGTTAAGAGATACAGGTGATGACTTAGGGAAGAGCCGCTACAAACGACTCTTCTAGAACTGTCCTGTCCGTGTCCATTTTTAAATAAAAAGATCTGAACATGTATGGGCTGCCTAATGAATTAGGGCAGACTTTTATTCGGTTCATGTATCGATTTTTTATGAAAGAGATACTCGTTGGCGATTTAAACACAGATAGATGCAATGACTTACATGAAGTGAAAGATATAGTTCCTTCCAAATATTAAAATGTCTTTGCTTAATTTGAATCCTATAAAAAATAACCTCTTTATACATCACATTGTTTAATATCAAAATACATTACACAAAATACATTTCATTTGATCAGTTTCAATACTGCAAGGTTTCCTTTATTGCCGAGTTCTAGCTTTACTCCCAACCATATTGGCTTAGAATGCTGACCTTGCTATGGTTGTATCGGTGTAGATTGTCAGATTAAACCACAAACAGGTTAAACCTGGGGCTATCCTGGTCTCGGACCCTGGTTTATTTTTGACAGTGTCTTTTTCTTGACTGTTACACACTGACGTCACACAAAAGAACGAGGTACTGTCCAGCTGGCGCTTTAATGGACGTCGAGTTGGTGACCATGAGGTTATCTACCAGATAATTCTCTTTTCAGATGTGTTCACTTATAGCTCTTACGTCGATAGAATCTTTTGTGTTCCAGGTTATTGTCTTCAAAGATTGTTTCATGCTTTAATAATTAATTGTAAACAAATGTTAGTTATCAGAAAAGACAAGAGAATTTAAAATAGAAAAAAAAAATTGACGGAAACGCTTACGGAAAGACGGTTACGCAGATTTAAAAGTTAAACTTTTCAATGCTCGAATAATACATTCTACTTTATGGGAATTTATTTACAGAAACGATGCTAGAAGCTATTGTAAGATGCTATTTTCACGGTTAATTATTTATATCTTTTATAAAAAGCTATTGTTAGAGGCCATTATGAAATGCTATTGTCAGAGACCATTATGATAGGCTATTGTCAGAGGCAATTATGAGAGGCTATTGTCAGTGGCCATTACAAGAGTCTATTGACAGAGGCTAATATCAGAGGCCGTTGTTAGAGGCCATTTTGAGAAGCTATTGTTAGAGGCCATTTTGAGAAGCTATTGTTAGAGGCCATTATGAGAAGCTATTGTTAGAGGCCATTATGAGAAGCTATTGTTAGAGGCCATTATGAGAAGCTATTGTTAGAGGTCATTATGAGAAGCTATTGTTAGAGGCCATTATGAGAAGCTATTGTTAGAGGCCATTATGAGAAGCTATTGTTAGAGGCCATTATGAGAAGCTATTGTTAGAGGCAATTATGAGAAGCTATTGTCAGTGGCCATTATAAGAGTCTATTGACAGAGGCTAATATCAGAGGCCGTTGTTAGAGGCCATTTTGAGAAGCAATTGTAAGAGGCCATTTTGAGAAGCTATTGTTAGAGGCCATTATGAGAAGCTATTGTTAGAGGCCATTATGAGAAGCTATTGTTAGAGGCCATTATGAGAAGCTATTGTTAGAGGCAATTATGAGAGGCTATTGTCAGTGGCCATTATAAGAGTCTATTGACAGAGGCTAATATCAGAGGCCGTTGCAAGAGGCCATTTTGATAAGCTATTGTTAGAGGCCATTTTGAGAAGCTATTGTTAGAGGCCATTATGAGAAGCTATTGTTAGAGGCCATTATGAGAAGCTATTGTTAGAGGCAATTATGAGAAGCTATTGTCAGAGGTAATTATGAGAGGCTATTTTCAGAGGCAATTATGAGAAGCTATTGTCAGAGGCAATTATGAGAGGCTATTGTTAGAGGCCATTATGAGAAGCTATTGTTAGAGGCCATTATGAGAGGCTATTGTTAGAGGCCATTATGAGAAGCTATTGTTAGAGGCCATTATGAGAGGCTATTGTTAGAGGACCTTATGAGAGGCTATTGGCGGAGGCCATTATGAGAAGCTATTGTTAGAGGCCATTATGAGAAGCTTTTGTTGGAGGCCTATATGAGAAGCTATTGTCAGAGGATTAAGACAAGCTGTTATGAGCAACGGTGATGAGAACATACGACAAAAAGCTTCTTTGAATAACTGCTGTGATTAGCCAAAAAGAAGGCTACTGATCACAATGTACCAGATTTTTGGCCAACACACTTGAAAACATCTCTGGTCTTAAGTACATGATTGGCTTAAACCTCTTCATATTTGGACATCACATCTGGCTTGAAATTTCAAGAGTGAATGACTTCACGCTGCACGCTTACTAATAGCCAGAGGCGTGCTCCGTGCATGGTGATGGCTCCATGCAGCTCCTTGAGTTTTGGGGAGATATATATATACATATATAATAACAAAATCTGAAAAAAAAATGTATCTGAAAAAAATCCGATATCCTAAACAATTTGAGCAAGTGGTTTTAAACAGGAATTATATTTGTTAAATAAAAAAGTCAACGACTCTTTCATTTGATGAACTGCAATCAGGAAGTAAAGAATGTTTTCCCACTGTAACGTTTAGGACACTTAACATTGGTTGCTCTCACAAGTATGGCAAGTTTAAAAGTATGCCTGCACAAATATATAACATAAAATATTTAAACTTTTTCTTTCTGCAGAGGAAAAAAGGGTCGCTAAAGTAATGCATATTAATATAATATATTTATTATGCAATTGAATTATTGCTCAACATAATTATACACTACACAAACGGGAAAGGTGAGAACGGATTTATGAATATCATTGCAGACACAAAAGGCTACATTACATTACCCTTGCGACTACACCACATTACCTTTCACAGTGTAAAGGAGCAGCAGCCACGCCATTTTATTGAAGAGGTTCATTTTCTGGATCAACTTACACCAAATTATCAGGTTGTCTTGAAGCTTAGAAAGGGAATGAGGTGTTTGAATTATTCAATTTTTTTTACATTCTCTAACTCAAATCTTCAAACATCGAATGCCATACTCCAGTTGACTCTGATTTACAATATAGCTAACTGGTATACACTAGCTAAATATTTGACTTACACCAGCTATCTCTGATGTACATCAGCTAACTCTAATATACACTAGCTAACTCTGATATACACTAGCTAACTCTGATATACACTAGCTAACTCTGATATACACTAGCTAACTCTGATATAAACTACAGATACCTTCCTTCATACACTAGCTAACTTTGATATATACCGTCTAATTCTGATATATGTAACAGCTGGCTCCAAGGCTAAACCATGTATGATCGTCATAAACACAGTAATACTTCTGGATGTCCGAAGGGTTACATCATTGCATGTGCTGTACATGTCCACTGAACTATTTACCCCTCATGTACTCCAAACCAAAGGGACACACCACTTGGATCGGTTTTGTTGGGTTACATTTTTTTCGCAGCCATTAGAGTGAGGAAACGAGCGGGGCCAATCCGGATATGTGGCCAATGATAACCATAGACATATAGTTTTTCTCTTTATTTTATCTTATCAATCTATCATGCAGTGAGTCTCTGTATGTTATGTTATTTATCTTTCATTGCCTTCTGGCGCCATCACACGGTTTAAGTAGACAGGAATCACAGATAGTAAAATTGAATCATTAACATCTTTTCACAGGGTCGGGGTGAATCTTAAAACATAAAAACAAGAGTGTCCTCCGAGTTTTGGCTGCCATGGGTTACATTCACATACTTTTAGAAGATAATATAATTCACGAATCAAATAAAGACATTAACACAAATAAATCATGGTAAAAGTAGGATACCGCAGTGATGACAAAATTGATTACATCCACAACAGATCAATTGTTTTACACAGAATTACCTAGTCAAAATAATGTCCCCTTTCTTATCTTTAAACTTCAGAAGTTTTGATCCTGTACTGATTAGTGCATACTATGAGCATGTTAAACAGTAAATATAACATTAGTTTGTGTGAATGTGTCAGTAAGTGTGTTTATATATGTGTTTGTATATGTGTTTATCTGTACACTGATGGTCTCTTCGCCGCTGTGTGTATGTATTTTCTATACACGCGTGTTAGCTTTTTGTCTAATTTTTTTAAATGCCTCACACTAACCCAGATCTCCACATTCATTCTCTCTGGACTAGGCAATGAATTTAAATTATCGTATGACACCAACCCTAGCTATACCACTGATGTCTTAAACTTTGGACATGTTTTTTTAGTCTAAGTAATTTAATTTTACAATCGCAAATTTCATTTAAGTCATTACAACAGGTGCTACTCGCAAACGTAAAGATAGAAATGTCATGTTCCAAGTCATCGGTGTCATATTCTTGTCTTTTGGGTCATCTCTACTCTTTAGTTCAGTTGTCTGTTATTTTTTAAATAACTCTGGGCCATTTTTCGCCCTTTAAACATTTTTTCTCTCGGGTTAAGCACCCCTTTAGCCCAAAAAATCGTAAAGCCCTGACTAAGTTTACGATTGATGAATTATCAATAATCATACAAAAAAAGGATGGAAAACAAATATAATTTTTAAAAAGTATTGTGTGTCATAAACGTTAATAAAACACATATTTATAGTTTCAAATAATTAAGGAAAGGGTTTATTTTAACTCCGGAGACATTATTTTGGGAGAATTTATTTCGTGACAAGTGTCCTCTTCTACAGTGCCTTGAATAATGATTTTTGTCAGGCTATCATTTATCAACACAGGACTAAATGATGCCAGCTTGCTTCGCTTAATTGTCTTTATAATGGTTTCTTGACGCCCGGTAATGGATTTTATTTTCTCTCATACATGCTCCTTGGTCTTGTGTTCTAGAGAAGAGGTCCTTAGAATTGTCCTCATGTATTTGTTTTAATGCATGAAGCTTGCTGCTAGTTGTTGCCAGTAGTGTCTAGGTCTCAAATTCATACAGGGCGGTAGATTTAACGAGAGCTCTATGTAGCCTGAATTTTTACTTTTTTTTTAGACGGCTTATGTTTTCGAAATTCCATATTTTTCTTATTTTTGTCATAACTGCCAGTGCTGATTCAATTCTAGCTCATATTTCTACTACATAGGTGCAATCACTAGACATCAAGGCTCCTAGGTATTTGAAGCTCTTTATCTCTACCAGTTTTGTTGGTTCATCAAGATCTTTTTTATATACGGGACAAGGTGGTCGAGTGGCAGCGCGCTCGACTTGCGTATCGATGGTCACGAGTTTGAATCCATGCGAAGGCAATGTTTTGTTCCCGAGGCCTAGGGTGTCACTGAGTCTCCCAGCTCCGAATGAGTACGCAACAATAGCTAGGCGGCTGGGTAATGAGTGGAACCCTCATATCCATGGCTTGTGATCGCACCAACACTTACCAACAGATCATCCGTCTTGATCTGTGGACGCAATTATCTTCTTCATAAAAGGAGCGACTGTATAGATCAGATATATCTTTTTTGTGAATTCTTGTTTGTAAAAAAATTGATATTAATATATCTATGGTTTTTAATCTTTGTTCACCTATGTGTCTATCTGTGAATGCCGCTGTTTGTGTATCTAAACTCACCCATTTGTCAAAATGTGTTGACTTATATTTCTAGCTGCATCAACCTGTTTGTGTAAAACTTATAAATTGCCGTAAAGATAATTTCTTAGAGATTAAAATGTTCCGGGGAGATAAAAATCACAGTACAAATAGAAATAAATTTGTCTGCACCAAGTGTTGTTAAGTAAATTTTTTTTTGCTTGCAAGTTAAAAAAACCGTATGTTGTAATTAATTTCGCATCACTGTCATATTAACCTATTTGTAATCTTATCTTATATGTTACAGACGCTCCTTCTGTACAGAAGATTATTGCGTCCTACGTATTTCTATGGTTTGTGTTTAGTCCTGTATTCTTACTAGAGTTTTAAAAGATGATAAAGTGGTGGCTTTCCTGGTTTCTTCAGGCAAACCATTCCACGCCCGAATACCGGACGGAAAGAAAGAAAACTTGTATGTGTTTGTTCTTGCATATGGAATAAGAAAGGTGTTTTTAACTTTATGTCTATTTGAGGGATGTATTAGGTTATCTTTGTGTTGTATTTCTAAATTAGAATTAATTGCCTTATGTTTAATTACTAATTTACTCTTGGTTCTTCTATCCTCTAGTGTTTCAAGGTTTAATGATTTAACTAACGGTGTTACTCTTGTCAGTTTTGAATATTCTCCAGTAATGAATTTGGCAGCTCTTTTTTGGATTTGTTCTAACTTATCAATATTTTCTTTGGTGGATGGGTCCCATACAGAAGATGCATATTCTAGTATAGGTCTCACCAGGGTGAGGTAGCATTTTAGTTTTATATCTTTGTTACATTTGTAAAAGTTTCTTTTTATAAAGCCTAAGGTTTTGTTTGATTTTTTAATAACTTCATTGACATGGGGATTCCAAGATAGTTCCTCATTTATTATGACTCCTAAGTATTTCGCATCTTTAGTTTGGGTTAGTTCTTTTCCATGAATGAAATATTTTGAATTTATTTGTTTCTTTCTCTTTGTTACTCTTAGCAGTTGACATTTTTCTGGGTGGAA
>MUZC01000404.1:454203-466421 GCA_002072015.1 Radix auricularia | reverse complement strand
GTCCGTCCGTCCGTCTGTCATCACCCTTGATCACAGCATCCATAAGTCCTAGACCCATGATGTATATATGTTTTTTGTATGTCCTGACCTGCCATTTGTGCATCAACACTCAGTTACTCGATCCGTTTAAAAACCCCGTTAAAACTACCAAAAAATATTTCGAATCGAGAGGTAACACTAGCGCAGGGAACGGCCGCCATTGCCGGAAGTCGAATGCACAATTCTTCAAGCATTGAAGAGTGGTGCGAAAGGGTGCAAAATAATTAGTTGTTTTTTTTTAGTTGACGTCATTAGAATATGTGTAAAAGTTTAGAGAGTATTACGTCATCATTTGTGGTGACTTGTAGTTGGATTAAAGAGAAAATATTTTTTTTTAAATGTAAAGAAATGACTTTTAAATAAAAAAATGCCAGGTATATTCATTACACAAGAAAATTCATAAAAATATGTCTAAAATCTAAACACAATTACTGATAACTACATAATTCTGATATCTAACATAAGTACTGATACATAATACGAAAATGCGCTAACACGTCCTGAATTCCAATAGGTACCAGGCTTAACATGATTTTTTTATTTGATAAAGGACCATGAGTTTTTATTGTTATCTTTAGTTATCACATTGTTTTATAATTATTTTGGAGGTTACGGCTAAGTTTTTGTGTCAGGTGTTAACTTTTAAGTATTTTTTGTGTATCCTTTCTAAATTATCTTATCTTAGATATACAGACGCTCCTTCTACGCAGAAGATAATTGCGTCCACAGACCATGAGAGATGATCTGTTGGCAAGTGATGCAGCGGTCACAGGCCACGGCTATAGGGGTTCCACGCATTACCCCAGCCGCCTAACTATTGTCTAGTTAGGTACCCATTCGGAGCTGGGTGACTCGGGGACTCCTCAGGCCCCGAGAACAAATCCTCACTTTCGTATGGATTCGAACTCGTGACCATCAGTATGACAGTCGAGAGCGCTACCTCTCGACCACCACGTCCCAAATTGGTAGCCTTAAATTTCTTAAATAAATTCTGCTTTCGTTTGCAATACTTTTTTAATTAAAAATTGAACCAGCATTTATTAGTTCTATTTGAAGTTATTTTTGTTGGAACATTCTGATCCATTATGGTTTTTAGATTTGTTTTTATTTCCTTCCATATTTCTTCTACAGTGGTAACTATGCTGAATTTACTTAGGAAATTTTGTTGGAAATTAGAAGCTGATTGGTGTAATTTTATTAAGTTGCATTTATTCCAAAGATATATTGTTCTTCTATGCATCTTATTTATTTTAGTTTTTATTGTGTTGGCTATCCTAACAATATCATTGTCATGTTTCTGTAAAATATCATAAAATACTGAGGGTGAATTATTTAAAAATTTTCATTGAATATAATTTACGTAAACGACCATAGCAAATGAGCATAACTAATGACGCCCGCGTCAGGCCCACAATTGAGTTATTCTTCACAGAATGATTCGTCGTTTAGTGGTTGGTGTTTAACAAGTCCACCTTGCACTCGAAAAGTCATTGGTTCAATTCCCAGATGTGATCAATATTAAAACAAAATTAAATGTGTAATTCTGTCTGATCTTTTCCACTTTTTTTCGAACATGACTATCCCTAGAGTCGGAAAATCACAGTTTATGGTTGGCTAGGGATTGTAGTAAAGGGTGGGGCTAGGACAGTTAGTGATAAAATGAAGGCTAGGACATAAGGAGATAAAATGAAGGCTATGACAGTTAATAATAAAATGAACTCTAGGACAGTTAGTGATAAAATGAAGGCTAGGACAGTTAGTGGTAAAATGAAGGCTAGGACAGTTAGTGATAAAATGAAGGCTAGGACAGTTAGTGATAAAACGAAGGCTAGGACAGTTAGTGGTAAAATGAAGGCTAGGACAGTTAGTGATAAAATGAAGGCTAGGACATTTAGTAATAAAATAAAGGCTAGGACATTTAGTAATAAAATAAAGGCTAGGACATTTAGTGATGTGGTGATATGCTAGGGACGAAAATGATGTAGTGAAGGTCTAGGACAGTTAGTGATAAAATGTAGGCTAGGACATTTATTGATAAAATGAAGGCTACGACAGTTATATATTTATAGGTTTCATGCATTGTTGCCAAAATGTCTCCAATAATTACTTTTCATTTGAGACTAAACTCATCGTCTGCACATGATCTCAGTAAATATTTCCTTGAACCTTGCACTCATTGTATAATATATAAATATACTAACCGAACTATTAATAGATTCCATTGCATTAACTATAGCAAAGGTAATCTGAATTAAACCTTTGTACCTCTCTGCGATGACGTAAGAATTCGTGAAAAAAATCCCAGCCATGCTATTGATATTGGACGGCGTGGTGCAAATAATAAAAATTGCAGACATAAATGAGACGAGTTTTATTAATTTTTTGTCTCGCAACGATAATCCATCTCGGGCACTCACATTGGAAAGTGTTTGGTTTCGCCATTTAGACATCGCCTTCAGTGATCGAACCATAATAACAGTGCTGACAAGCTCCAAAGCGAACGGAGCAAACTGGATGAAGAGACTGCAGGAGAACGCGATCTGCTCCAACGTCCGGTCTTCTGTTTTAAATGTGCGAGCCAACACTGTCGTTTTGAAATGATCGTAAAACCTGGGTACAATGGCGATAAATGGGAACATCGCAACCGAAACAACGATACAAATGGACGTCATGATGACTCCTGTTTTAAAAGGTGTCGCAAGTTGTTTGATCCTGAATGGCATGACAATACACAGACATCTCTCTAGCGAGATGAACGTCTTCATCCACCATCCGATTTTAACGAAAAGTGTGCGCAGCACAACTGAAAAATAAAGAATATGAAAGTTTTTTTATACAATAATTCAAAGAATTAGTTGCAAATAAATGTTTGGAAGTCTACACACAAGGTTGTCATATACAATTCATATGAAATTTCTTATGTTTGAATCACTTTTGTTTTTTATAACATTTGATCGGATCTTTCATTATTACAATGTTTCACACTTTGCATCCTGATTGATTAGGATTTGTTCTTACTAGGGATAATGATAAAAACAAACATGCTTTATATTGTGTCACTTTATTTTATGTTTATAGACTGTGATAGTTTTCTAATGCAGAATCTAGCCCATGAAGTATCTGAGAGCCATTTTAAATATTAAAATAATTTTTGAGACCATCATTATAGCACTATTGTCTTAGGGATTTATTTTATGAGATATTATTGTTTATTCGTTAAATGATTTGAACATTTCAGTAATTTTAACCAGTTACATAATTAAAAAATAATTAAGTATGTAAAATTTATAAAAAGAAACACATGACAATTAGACTGATATTTATAGTTAACATTAATGCTATCATTCTGCTGAGAAGCAAATTATCTTTAAATCTGATTTGTTTCATGTAGTCGTGGTGAGAGGAAATTCTGCCAGAGGCTGCCTACTAGATTCTTCTCGATGCGTTGATATTATTAACTTCATTTTGAGTACAAAGAGTTACTGGAATTTGTGCTACCAGTCGTAAAAGTCTGGATTTATTTGGATCTAATGCAGAAATTACTCCTCAAATATCTTCTTTAATTAAGTCCCCATCATCACATGATTGTTTAGATCGAATAATATTCGAAACTATTTCATAACTTGACTCACAACTTATGTGTACGATTGTACTGTAATTAAATAACTTAATTTTTAGATTATCTTTATTTGATTCTATGTAATATGTTAATTTGATGCTTGGGTGTCGTGGTGCCAACAAACTTTCCTGTCGCGCAATAAGGTCCGTATTATATTAAACATTTTTGTGCGAGATATAACTAGAATTTTGTATGGATTATCTTGCGCTGCGTTTTATAATGAACATTCTTTTAATTATGTCTCGTATATAGATCCAAGGGATTTATAGTAATTAATTTGTTTGTTTTTTTTTTTGAGTTTTAAAAAATATTTCACTAGAAACATTTGCCAAAAGATGGAAATTAGGCGTATCATCTTTATTGACAAATGCACAGTCTTCTTCCTATCCTGGTTGAAAACTTTTTGTCTTATGTATATTTTGGTTTCCTTCAACTACTTAATGTGACAAAAAGTTGTAGGAAACGAAAATATAAATATACTAAAAAAACTTTCAAATAAAAAGTTATTACGTTAAATAGAATAAAGATTAATGGTCAATATTTTGATATGCGGATTTTACGAAAACTGGAACTTAATATTAAAACGTTTACATCACCAAGCAAGCATAAACTAATCTCGTCATGTAACTTTTAAAATTTACCCATTATAAAAACCATATTTTAAAATCCCGTGCATGAGTCAATTTATAAAAAAAGAAAACCTTTCATTTGTTAAAAATGTTATATTATTGAAAGTTCTAAATTCATAAATCATACGGGAGCCGTAATGTAGACTTAGAAGAGACGCATGAGGGCTCGGGAGCCGCATTTTAGCCAACGTTAATCTAAACTAATCAGATTATGGAAGGTATCTAATACACTTGAACCTTAGGAAATGGAATTTAAGTTTTAAAGACATCTAAGAAAGCAGCATACTAATAATTTAGATTTGGATGCACGATGGGAGTTTTAACACGGAGTGAGGTTATATTTGGGGCTTTCAATAAGGTAGCCTTTTAAAGTTATCATGTTAATTTAACTTTTACGTGATATATAGACCTTACCTCCCGTGAAGAAGGTGAAATCACGGTCGAGTGTGAGGGTGAAGTCAAGGAAGCGATTGAAACAGAGAGATCGCCATAGATTAGCAGCAGCGCACCCGGCATCGGCGATAGCCAGCGAGAAGAAACTAATGTTGGTGGCCTCAGAGAAACCCTAGACGAGTAAAAGCAAGAAATTCATTTGTCAACATTTCATGTAAGGTTTAAATCTCTCGTTTTATTCAGGTACAATATGAAATCTAATAACCCTAGCTTACGCATCGCGAGATAAAGAACAATAAACCTTTTTTTAAAAAAAGGAAAATTTCATTAGATAAAGACTTAAATGGTATTTATGTAAAAATCTGAATTCATTTGGATTCATGTAAACATTAAAAAAAAATAAGGACACTGAATTTGAAAGTTATATGGTTAAAATATATATCTCTATTTTTTTACAACCGGCTTTACTATTTATAAATGACAGTATGAGCTATTCTTAGTTATTTACTTTCCATTTTATAAATAACATCTTTGATTTCTACCACTCTCTTTAAGTATTGTTGTATACATACTTCAGCACAAATAATAATGACAAAAACATTTACAGAATCAATCAAATCTCCGGCAGGTTTACCATGAACTTTCTCTGATTGACAATAAGAGCATTTAAAAAATGTTTATTCACCTGACGAAAGAAGACCAAAATGTTTATAATGTTCGCCACAAGTCCAAAGATACCGAGACAGAAGCCAAAGCCAAGAATAAATATGAAAAACAACAATTCGCCGACATCGCGGTAAAATTCCCGGTCGTCGTCAATCGTGGTGTTGGTCATTGCCTGGAAATTGTTTGTCTCTGTTTCAATTGCTGAAATAAATGTTGTTTGTCCGTATGTTACCTTATGAAATATATGTTGTTTGTCCGTATTTTACCATATGAAATAAATGTTGCTTGTCTGTATTTTACCATAAGAAAAATATGTTGCTTGTCCTTATTTTAATTTATGAAATAAATGTTCTTGTCCGTATGTTACCTTATGAAATAAATGTTGTTGTCTGTATGTTACCTTATGAAAAATATGTTGCTTGTCCGTATTTTACTTTATGAAATAAATGTTTTTTGTCCGTATGTTACCTTATGAAATAAATGTTGTTTGTCTGTATTCACATGATAAAACACCACTATTTTACATGAGGAAATACATGTTGTTAGTCACTGTTTCACTTGAAGACAGCCACCCGTCACTACATTAAGGCAAATATTTTCTTTTCTGCTTGAATTGAAACAGGTTTGTCACGTGACCACACAACAGACAAGGATCACTGAAATCAACGAGCATTGAAATATATAGGGATTAATTTGTCCGTGTAAGATAAGATGTAGTTATATAAGTTTGTTAAAACATGTTTATATCTTTAGGTATTTTGCAGAGAAAATTTTATTTAATTTTGTTGAAATTAGCAATCTATTTTTAGTTTTATTATTAAAAACATAATATTAAAAAATAAAAACCAACAAAACCCTAATCTAAAATATTGGAACGACATAAAATGATTGCCACTTGAGTATAGGCTTTCTGTGTTCTGTTGTCTTCTCAGTTGCCTAACTTAGTGTTTGTAATTGATCAGTACAACAGTATGCAGAACTACTTTCCCCTTTTTAGTTATTGAAAACAGATTTATAATTATGATCATATGTTACAAATCTAATCACCTAAAATAATATAAAAAACAATAAAATTATTTTATTTTTTGGTATCTTAAAAAGCCAAATCGATTTTAATATACTAGTTCGGTTTATTTTCACAAAGCGGAAAGATCCTACTTTTAATCTTTTACTTAGAAAGCTGGATGATAATCTGTATTGACAATTATTCAAAGAAAAAATAAACAGCCTGTTACGTTTAAGTCAATTTGATTTGTTAAATAAACTTTTTTCGAAAATAATCGTTGGGAAATTTATGCTTGTATGTTACATAACTCTTTGTTTTAGATTATTTAGAAAGAAATAGAGGCAAATTTCTCTATTTTTTGATTGTGTACATTTTAACTAAATGTACCCAATTAACCTCATTATATTCCTTGTATATTTTGTTATAATTTTTATCATTTATTATGGGAACGGCTCTCCCTGCCAAAAATATTAAACTTGGAAAAAAAAAACAACAGGGAGAAATAACTGTCTGAAGTGTTTGCCGGTATATTAAAATTGAGTGTAAAACGAAAAAAAAATGTTCAACACTGGAAATCGATCCCGACATCGCTTGCACAACAAGCCTATACTCTTCTACACGGCCAACAGAGCTTCTCATATTAGGTATATTTTAAAAATATAAACAATATTTTACATTATGCTCTCTTAGTGAGCCATTCAAATTAAGTTTTTTGATTATTAAGACAATCGGATCTAAATAGCGATCAGATTTATAGATAAAGATTTCTAATTTATAAAAATTATGATATTTTTAAGGGTTTGTGGAAACATTTGTACACTTTAATTATAAAATATAAAAAGTTGGGGAACCCTAAAACCATCGGGGGCCACTGGCTATAGCCAATTCAGCCACCCCCCTCCCTTTTAATCCGCCATAGACGGAAGGCACGGTACATTACCTTTTCACGTGTTAGTTAAAGTCATCATTGGTTAGACTATAAACGGAAGTAGACACTGGGAGCCACTCAGAACAGCCGTGTGCCTGGCGTTGAGTAGAGCAACTATCTTCACGACCACACAAGCAACGGCAGTTCTGATTCTTTCAACGAGTGTTTCCTGGACTGAGAGTGAAATAGTTTTCTCACCGAATTCGATTACTGGCTCATTTTAGACAGAGGGGAATCTGCGGAGTTATGTTAGAGAACCTACACTATCAGATCTCCAATATCATACTTTGTTAACATAAGATTCATGAATACGCCATGATTTTAACGATTACGATCCCACTTTCCCTCTCTTTTTAGCCATAAAGAAGTCATTGCCAATATTTTTCTACTTAATGTACATAATTGAGGGCTGTCTTCCACAGGCATGCATATCTTAACAACATTGATAAAACATTCGAGTTACCGGTTTTAAGATTAATGTTGGTAATTTTGTCTTTTCATGCAAATGCCTTGCTTGATAAACGTTTCATCGTCTTGAATTACTCACGTAGAAATTACCCCAAAACTATCTCAATCAGATCCTAGTGAGATCGTTTTGCCTTTAATAGAAGACAATAAAAGCTATAACGATGCTGATGCGTTCATGTATCGTTGGGTTTATAGTATTTTCGTGTGTTCTACCCACGCCAAAACAGAGCCAAAGTCATGGCTCATGAAATGTGTATTATTGTTTGTCTTAGTTTCATTTTCTGGTGATGCAGCTGGAAAAAACCTTGACATATTTGGAATTTTTTAGTAGTAGTAGAGAGATGCAGTTCTTCCTTTTCTATTCCACTTCCGATGCTTTGTTTGGTGTGCTTTTGATATATTTTAGACCAATGCTTCGCCTATCTTCTGGTAGATTTGAAAATCACAAAAGGAGGACATTATTACTAGTTTATTTTTTAAGTCTCTCATTGTATCTCACCTTTAAGTCATATATCTTTCTCTCTCTATCTCTCCATCTCTTTCCTTCTCACACCCTGTGTCTCTTTTTCCATCCTTCTCTCTCTCTCTCTCTCTCTCTCTCTCTCTTAGTAACTGTTTCTTTTACTCTCACTTTCACTCTGTTGCTATCTACCCTCTTCTCCTCTCCTCCTTCTCTCTCTTTCTTTCTCTTTCTCTCTACCCTCTCTCTATTTCTCTCCCTTGCTCTCACTTTCTCTCTTAGTTTCTCTTTATCTCTCGTTCTCTCTCGTACTCTTCTCTCTTTCTTTCTCGTACTTTTCTCACTTTCTCTCTTTTACTCTTTCTTTCTATCTCTTTCTCTTCTCTCTTTCTCTCTCGTACTCTTCTCTCTTTCTCTCTCGTATTCTCCTATCTTTCTCTCTCGTACTCTTCTCTCTTTCTCTCTCGTACTCTTCTCTCTTTCTCACTCGTACTCTTCTCACTCTCTCTTTTACTCTCTCTTTCTATCTCTTTCTCTTCTCTCTTTCTCTTCTCTCTTTCTCTCTCGTACTCTTCTCTCTTTCTCTCTCTTACTCTTCTCACCTTGGTCATATTTTCCTATATGAGGCATCGAGATCTGCTTGGATCATGGTACTAGAATAATAACATCTCAAAGAACATATTGTTATGTTTACTCTGTATTAATTGCTCTCTTTAATTATCTTGTCAACAAGCTCATATTCTTTCTGCCATGTCCATAATTTTAAAGAAATAAACCAGTAGAGTCTCTGAGTAATCAATAGTTAATAGAGAAATGGTATACACAATTTATTTTAATAGTAAGACTTAACGTACCATAAAATTTTCAAAGAAATTATTATCAATACTTTTTGACACATTGCAAATAATTTAACATGATCATACGTTCTTGATTGGTCAGACTAGAAACTGTCACATAATTTCTAACACACATATTAGGACATTAATTCTTAGAAACCGAATGTCATATTACTTCTGACAGATAGAAACTAAAACATTGAATCTTGGGTGAAATGTATAATTTTCTATCACTAACTGGTTCACATGGCTATGGGTACTTAACATCAGTTAGTGTAGATAAAGGCAGCTGGGCATTGTGCCTGTGAACGCCGATGTTTTTCCAAGCAGGCCATCATGGCCTATACGCTATAAAAAACGTACAAAGCGTTAATCTTTTCTGGAGAGAAAGAGAGTCTGTAATGCGTGCTTGAAAGAGATAATAATATTTCAATAGTTTCCATAATTGTTATTTCTTAAAGTTAGCGGGAATTTCGTAAAGTCATTATTAGTTTTAGAGTTTTTAAATAGCTTTGGACAGATATTTTATTGATATAGGGTAGTCACGAATGTTGTATGTAAAAGTTTTAACAATATTCATCATTTTGACGTTTTGTGAAGAATCTATACTCTACTTTGATGTCACTGTCGTGCTACTGCCGTGAATACAATAACAGCATTGAGATTAAATGAGATATCGTGACAAAACGTATGGCACAAATAATCACAGTCAACTACGGTTAGCCACCCGGGCCCCGGGCTATTTTTCAGATTTTAGAAACAATATGGTCATCAATCCCAGGGAAGCGCTGACTGCTGTGTAATAAACGGGCGTGGCCGGGTTTCCTGTTAGGTCAATTAGTGGTCCCATGAGGGCAGAGCAGACAGTGAAACCACACGGCAACATAGAAGCCACGACAGCAATCGCCACACCTGTATTCTGTTCGTCATGCTGAGGGCGAAAAAAAAAGGCAATTCTTTGTAAGTGAGTTTACGACGGTGTGGAGGGGCAGTGGGGAGATGCGGGAGGGGGGTAGGGGTAGGGCAGAAGTAGGTCTGGAAGCTTATGTTCCTTCTGTGTCAACATTGTCTTGCCGCTAACACTGACTAACTAGGCAGAAAGGCAAATTTTTATCGAGTATGAAAATGTGCCGTTAGAGGTGTTACTTTTTTTTTTTTTTGCCGATATTAAATGTTTCATGTTTCCTACGTGGTCATTTGAGGAAATAGTTATCTACCTAAGATGAAATAACACTGCAGACATTTAAAAGTCACATGTCGACCTTGTGAGGTGAATTTAATTAATTTAAGTGTTGAAAAGATGTCTCACAAAGCTGTACGAAATCTACTACTGGAGATGCAAAAAAAAATAAAAAATGTCCCATTTACACCCAAGTGTGAACCCAGACGTTAACATACCTGTTCCAGAGCAAACTGGTTGGCTAAAATAAAGGGAACTGTCGCAACAACCACTCTGTACAAACCAGTCCAGGCGGATGTGACGTAATAGGCCCAGAGGGTGGACAGGATGGCGCACGTGACGTTGACGGCAACAAATCCCGAACAAGCGATTATCATCTCTAGCTTCCAGCCTGTATGGACAAGTGGGCGTGGGATAAACAAATTTTATTGTTAGTATTACAGTTAAGATTTGTGATTCAATTTGAATCAACTTTTGCATTAATGGGTGGATAAATAAAGAATAGGAACTAAAGGTCTTCAATGGATTCAGAAAAAATATCAAAGTTGCCTATGATGTATGAAAACCAAAAATATCACATATAATGGTGTCAACTTTGACAGAGAATTTTAAATCGTGAGCGTTTTCTCTTGAACCAGGGAATCACCTATTTTCCGTAGCAACACTTCCTGACAGAGGCAGCCCACGATGTACATGCCGTATACGATCAAGATGCCACTGGAGCCGATCTCAATGCCTTTCAGGTAATCCTGGTACTCTTGGCTTGTGACCTTTGCGTTAGGGTCACCGTTATAAATTCCTTCTCCTGCGAGGTTAAAAAATGTTTAGCGTATTAATTTGAGAAAATATAGCACTGTTGAATTTATGCTTAAACGAGCCACCTTACGTTTATTAAAATATAATCGGAAATCTTATAAAACTGAAAATCGCTAATGATTCTATGTGTTATCGATCAGGGTATTACAAGAACTGTTAATGTTGGTGCTTACTTTTAAATGTAGTTAGTCATATCAAGGCTGCTGTTATTAAAGTTGGAGATAAACAAATATACATACTCTTTGCTGCTATTGATAACATTTTTATAGGAGTTGCTCCTCATGTAGACATGTTTATATGTTAACTTTTTAAAAAGAAATGAACTTTTTGTGCTTTAACTCTACTGAAATACTTATGTCACTGATGTAAATAGTTGGGTAGGAAATTTTCTAATCGCCATCCAATTTTTACACAATTTCTGTCAAATAATTTAAATGTCCTTTACATTAAAATTATAGGTATTTGATCTACTGACAAACTATAATTAAATAAATAACAGACGCGTCCCTCATTCCCATAAAGCTAAAAAAATTAATAATTCTTTTTTAAGTACAGGTTTTAATGTGCATTTGTCAATTTAATATAGGTATAATTTAAAGAATTGTATTGTCTCATATGCGCCATCAGTTTTGAAACTTGATATTAAAATGAACGTGTGAATAAAATCAGTGAACTAAAGAAATTGTTCTCATTACTTGAAATTAAACCGATTTTAAAACATTTTTTAAAACAATATTTTTCTTCCCATGGGTGGTATTTATTTTAAAAATAACAGCAACATGTTTATTAAGCCGAGAATGTAAAATTGGTTTCTATAGATACAAATTTTCTTTTGGTCGTAATTAATTTTGTTATGTCGATTGTAAATCATTATCCATCTTCGGTTTAAAAAATATATTTAATTTTATTGGATGATAACTAGTTCTTTACAACTATTTTCTTTCATTAAAATTTATTCAATCTCAGGTGGCAGTGGCTATTCCTTAAACTCCATTTTGGATTTCATTTCACGCTCTCCTGCAATGAAAATGTATAAATTTACATTAAGCCTGACACACGACGGCGTGTAACTTATCAGTACGGTAACCATGGACTCGAACTACCGGTGATGAAAAATAAATCTTCATCTATTACAATGTCTCCCACAGGCGAATTTCTTTTAAAATAAATCATCGGGG
>MUZC01000404.1:403585-454178 GCA_002072015.1 Radix auricularia | reverse complement strand
GGGGGGGGGGGGGGGGGGGATAATGGGAGGTTTAACCAAAGTTTGTTAAAGAAAAAAATAGGTAATCGTACATACACATTGTGGGTTTTTTCTACTTCATAGCTGGCAACTGGTGTAACTAAGCAAACTTTCCGGGACTTTCCCTACTGAATTCCGAATTTATTGTTGTTATTACAGTGAAAATCATTCAACGGTTGAAATACATGTATTGTAAAAAAAATAAAAAAAACAAATAAAAGAAACCATTAATATAGTAGCTGTCATTTATTTAATGTGATCAGAGAAGAGCCTAATTTCGACCACCGCTGGTATAGATATTGGAGTAATATTTTCAGGCACACCCGAGCGCAATTTGACTACCCGGTTATCACATGACAACGAGTATCCGGGATCACGGGTACCGGGTTGACAGGCGTAATTATGAGTCATTAAATTTAATGAAACCATTTAGCTTATAATTTACTATAATAAAAAGACGGTTTTATGTTTACCACGGATATTCTTCAAAAACTAAGTTTCCCCCGCAGATTACTTTATTTTGTGGTAGACTTTGTTTCGCGACACCGGCATTATATCCTAGCTCTACTCTGTAACAGTGGTAATCCTGTTGGCTACGCGCACTGTGCTTGGCAAAGTGGGAATACACAGGGCGGTGAGAGATTGTTAAGCTCAGATATGCAGCTGTCGAAATATTACCCAGATTTTAAGAGGGCAATCTGCTACTAATAGAATATGACATAAGATTAGATGAATAATACTGCTGTATATTTTGGCACATCTATAATTAGATAACTGATTGCCAAATATGGACTAACCTACAAAGTTGACAACGTACACCTCGTATGAGTAGAGAGCTCCCATTAAGAAAAAGGTAGCTATATTTAGAATGATTTGTTTCTTCTGCCGGTGAACGAATCCTACAATGCCCTTGTGTTCCGTCAGATCAGCGTGGTCAATAACTGGAGGATTCTGAAACTTGTATCCCCCAGAGGCAAAAAATAGCCGAGGGTCTTTTTCATCTGCTTTTGATGTACTTTTGTGTAGTGAGTTACTGGAAACAATTAACTGGGATTTTTCATCTTTCTTTTCTACGACAGGCCTAAACGAAATAAAGGATTTGTTGAACGCCTTTAAGAAATAGATAAAATGATGAATACACAAGGAGTGGTGTTAAAGAATCTAGAGAAACTAAGGGGTTGTTAGAAATGAATTTTTCCGCCATAACATTAATATAATCACCTTAAAGTAGCATTACTTTATAATCCATTAAAATTGGATATTTTTAATCTCATCGTCTTTTCAGTTACGTTGAGGGTTTTTTTTAGAATCCATACTTGATATTCCGCTAGTTCTTGAGTGATTCTTGAGTTACAATAACGTATTTAGAACCGGTCTGCTATTTCGGCGTGTAATGCTGAACCCATGATACATATATAGACACGTCTTATAAGTGTGTTATGATGTGAACTTACTGTTCGGTGTCTGACTCTAATGAATGAGTTTCGTTGATGCAACAGAAGCCGGTGGTCAGTGTTGTGGTCAATCCCACAATGAGAAGGATGAAACACAGTGCGGATAGGAAGGCGCACTGAGCCGCGTTGCTGTCGTGCAATGTCCCCACAGTGAGCAGGTCACCAAGGCCAACAGACCCCAGGACAGCCACAAGGCATCCACCTTTAAAGGTGTTAGAATGAAAGTAAACTTCGCGTCAGAGAGATCATGTAGCACAAGTAACTTTAATTATATTCTTTAAACAGTCAAGTATTTTACATATAATTGATTTATAGAGTCGCTTGATTGCTTAAAAAATGTTCTATTCTTTTTGTAAAAAAATTAACTGAATGTTAGAATACTTGTTAAAAAGAACGATATTTTGTTTAAGAATTAATCTAATAAATTTAAATAATGTAATCTGTTATCAGAACTTAAATTTATTTATTCGATGAGAAAAAGTTCAATCAAGTTAACTGATTTTTTTCTGTTAAACATGATAATTACAAAAGAAATTTTCAATTATTTCATGATTTGTAAAACTAAAGCGTCTATTATCTTTTTTTTTCCTCCATCAAATTCGAAAATGTTCACATGTTCGTATTTGTGAGACCTACACTAGAATACACAATACTATATGAGACCCGATAACAAAAGGAAAAATTGATAAAATAGAATAATTAGAACTGCAAGTTTCATTACTTGCGAATATTAACAACTGACAAGATTTACTAAAATAATCAAATTACTAAACCTAGAATCACTACAGACAAGAAGAAAATAGAAAAAAATAAGTAATAATACAATTGGAATCAAATGTTAACTTGAAACTACAACACTCAAGCACAGGGATAAAACACATTTCCTTAGACATAAATAAATATTCACTCTCATTGTTAGCGTAGGATTTCGGCCGTGCGGTGTATTGCTGGTTTAAAATCCAAGAAATTAATCAAACTATTAACATTCAAAACTTTGATTAAAAATAAAAAACTAGACCCTAAACAACAGATTTGAGTGGGACGCAATAATCTTTTGTATATAAAGAGTGCCTGTAATGTATTAAAAATATTTTAAACTATGAGTCAACTGCTTTCTACCAATATTTTTTTTTCATTAGCAGCGAATTTTTCAAATATGCAAAGGTATACATTTGTGTCTGCAAGGAATATATTTTAAACTACAACAGAAAACTGTTATGTATTTGAAACACGTCTGATCGTTGGTAAATTGATTAAAGAGTATTCTATTAAAAAAAAAATTATTTTACTATTTATACTATATATTTAAACAAAAATTGATATAGGTTTGGTCTTTGTTTGCTCGGAGATAATTCTGCTATCGATAATATTTGAATTCAATTCGCTCTTGATTGTATTCATTTTAAAATATAAACCGAAACAATGTTCCTCAAAGTATATTGTTTAAAACTTTTACATATCAGGTTTTGCCATATTTAGATGTATGTGTTCAGGGTTACAGAAACATATCTTATTCTTGGTGGTAAGAGACAATTGCAATTTCTAAAAAAAAATAATAATTTTAACAATTTGATACACACATTTTTGAAAAATTCATCTTTATAAAAATATTTATTCTAGAGAGTATTTCACACCTCACATGTTTTTATGTTTTTATAAAAATGTATCATTACTCAAATAATAATTAGAAACGTTACAAGGGCAGATGTTTAAGTTCAAAGCGAATTAGATAAATGTGAAGAAATCTTCTAGCCTACTACTATTTTTATGCATATTTATTGGTGTTCGTAATTATAAACTTTTTGTAACATAATTTTGTTTCTAAGAAAAGCTTCTATGCCAGTATATCTCAATCCATGCAATTTATCTATGTTCAAGTCTCATAAAAAGATAAGTCATGTATCCTACTAAGTATCATACAAATTCTATGCTATGTTCATACATAATCTATGTCATGAATCATACATACCCATTGAGGAAATAAGAATAGACCTCACGATTATATTTGAGTGATCTTCGGGCGGGCTGGACGACAGTGCGAATGTCTTGAGAAAACAATTAGAGGAATCGTATCCACAGTCGATCATGGCGTAGCCGACCATCGCTAGAATGGCAAAGTACTGTATCGATTCTTCTTCAGCTGGTAAATCTGTTGCGATACCATCGAACCGAGTAGTTAAAATTGCACTTAGATTTATTGTTGGACTTGAACCAGTAAAATCAACTTCGGCCAGTGTGGTGCCTATTGAGGTCAACACGGATGAGTTTGTCCAGTCTGTATTGTTCGGAATGGTTACGTTCCACCAAGTCGTATTGCTCGGGGTTTGGTTATCGTGGTACAACAGCTTCACCGTGTTACCGATGAAAATAAGAAAAGTGCCAGTTAACTGTAGAGAGGTGGTCAGTATCAAAATCTTGGCCTTGGCCGGCCTCGACGTTGCCCATTTGTCCATGATGAAACCGAGCGTCGGGATGAGCACGATACCAAAAGCCGCAGCCACTGTCCCAGGGAGGGACGAGAACTTGATGGGCACGCCCAGGGTTTGGATGTTGGCTATCATGAGGATGACCTCAAAGGCTACACAAGCCTCCACGCCGACCATGTGAGTGACCAGGAGGAAACTCTTGACCAACTGAGCGCACTTACCTCGCCGCCGCTGCTGTGGTGGCCCCTCAGCCATGTCTAGCTATGGTTATTTGGGCTGAATTCAATGCAGTCACACACCCAGTGTTAAATGATCATTAGATTGACTTGGTCATACGAATGTCTTTGATAGTGCAGCATTCCAAACAAGCTAATTTAAGGAAATAATGCCAAAAATTAATTTTAAAATAAAAAGCGTCATTTTTACTCACACTTTAATTGTAGAAGAGAAATTAATTTTTAAAAGAACTTGGCCAAAATAATCCGAAATTGAATGTTTTTAATTAAAAAAAAAAGATAAATGCGCTGGCGGAATTCAACTGACTGACGCAACGCAAAAAAAAAATTGCTATTACACAATACTTCCTTTAAGCTGCTATTTAACACCAATTAAATTCTTTAGCACTTTCTAATATTGTTGACTTGAACCAAGTAACTCACCTGATATTCATCAACTTAGTAACATGTTAGACGTAAATTCTTTCATTTGTAGGTAACACTTTAAATGCCCTGTCTTATATCTTAATTACTTAATACATCTGTTCATAAGTGCCGGTTTAATTGTTTTGTAGTATTGTCAGAGGCGTCACTGGGGCTGTTGTCACTTGAGGTGGTAGCCCATTGAGTCACCCCCCACCCTCACGACTTACCCAATAGATCTCCTCCGAGTCTTTCAGTGCCAAATAACGGGAATATACAGAATTTTACATTTTAGTGTCACACCTGTGATGGTGTCACCCGGGGCGGCCCGCCCCCACCGCGACCCCTAATGACGCCACTGAGTATGGTATTTAGTATTTTTAAAGTTATCTTATCCTCAAATGAACATTAAGTCGTCATAAAATGGTGAAAAAGGAGAATATTATCTCAAGTATAAACTCAGTAAGACTTGATCAACTGATTTCATTTGATTTTGTTAGAATCTTGTTCGTGACATTTTCATTTCAATCTTTCAGAAATGAACACATTCGTAAACGCGTATTATTATGAAAGCTAAGACTATATTGTTCCACTATTTCTTTTTTCTGTATGCCCTAAAAAGCAACTCACACAGCATTTATTACAGTGGCCCAGCAAGGAATTTGTTGGGTTTGGGGGCACTGGGGACTTTACATCTTTTGGGGGCTACATATCATGGCTGTGGCATATCACCTAATGTAAAATATTTTCGAACACTAATTTGGGGGCCTCCCTCTTGAGGGGGCTTGAGGGAACTTTCAAATTTGGCCACCTCCCCCTCCCATAGATACGCCACTGATTTATTAGGTCAAAAATACCTTCAAATTCAAGTACTTTCAATTTAATTTTAATTATTAAATAAAAATTTTGCCAAAGTATAAAGTATGAAACCGTCCTCTCGGTCAAAAAATAATGCTTTTAATAAAATAATGCAACAACAACATGGGAATGCTTAATTTCCCCTAAACCCATTCCTATTCACTCTACGTTAGTTTATTAGTTATATACCGGCATGCCATGGATCAAGAATCGGCTGATTTCACACGGACTCCCCCGCCTTCTGTACGCGCGCAGTTCAGTTCAACATATCCACATCTTGTCTTGCTACGGTAACCCCCATTAAAATAGCGATCCGTTTTCAAATCAAGTTTTTGAAATTCACTTGTTTAAAAAGAAAACAAGATTTTTAGAGTAAAGTAAATTTAGTTCTCTGATTTAAATTCATTATATAAATATTGCATTTTGTTGCATAATAAGTTAAACGACTAACACACACACTCACACAAGAAGAACACATACACAACAAACACACAACACGCGCATAATAGCACTGAACATACGTATTACTGTTAGCCTCTTTTAACCCAAAGACTAAACTTAAAATTCAGATCTTTTCTAGATTTCCTAGTGGCTTGCCACTTTACTGTTACTATGCTACCTAGTGTTATTTTATTATTGTAGAGTATAAAGAAATAAAAGATAACACCAAAAAAATTAACCTGCTTGACTATAAACAGTGAAAATTATTATGGTATGTAACTCTTTAATCTTGACATGACTGTTGATTCCATAAAACAAATATATGCAGGCGTATGATTACTACGGCCAAAGAGCCACACGAAGCTGTAGTTAAAACAAATAACAAAAACAAAACTCGATTGAGTGTTTATTTAATCGCAATTTCCAGCACATAATTTACGATTTTATATTCGAGGGAAATCATTCTAGAGAACATTAAAAGTTATTTCAAACCAGTAATTATGAAACGAAACAAATATGACGTCAAATCCCCTCAAGCTACATCACACCAAAAATGTGTAAACGGAATACGCACCGTGCAACAATCTAACAATAGCATTCACAAAGCGGGAAAACCCCATTAACTATCATTCTAGATTACATTGAAAGTCATTTCAAATAAATAATTCTGAAAGTAAACAAAACGATTGCTGTCTACAAATTGCTGCTAAAATTACAGGAGTGGAACAAAGAGAGGTTTTTCAAAAATTCTTTCTCCAACATTCTTTTAAATATTATTAGCTATCGTTAGGCGTTTGTTCAACCCGATAGATGTTATGGTTGGCGAGAAATTGACAAAATACTGATATTTTTTCTTCTTCTTTTTATTTCCAGGAAATCTTGTAAACATTTTCAGTAATAATTTTTGGCCCGTGCGCATCCTAGGGACCTCCTTAACATATTTGCAAAAACCCGAACCCTCTATCTGGCATGTTACAGGAGGAGATGCTGTTCAAAGCTCTGGCAAGACATTACAAACATAGAAAGGCAATTTTTCTAAAGGAAATTTTGTTAAATAACAATTGATGCGTGTTTAAGGTGGATATTTGTGCTTAAACTGATTATGAACTACGTTCAGATGCGCTCCTTTTACGTTTCATTTCTTATTAAATCGGCCCTCGCCTTGAAATGTTTTCCCAATGTTAATTTATTATGTTGAAGTTTTTTAAAATAGATATTAAAACTATTTTATGAGCAACAACTTGGAGAGAAAATTTAAGATGCAATATTGAGACTGTCCTTTAATTTCTCTAGATTTTAAGACTTGATAGAATGTTGAGAACTGGTTAGGGAAACAATTTAATCATAATAATATTAAATATAAAAATGATTTTTGTTACAGTATTAAAATACAGTCTCAGCTATTATTGCCCATAGTCAAAAAGGTCTGCAGGTAATTTTTTTGTTTTGTTTGGTTGGGGTGGGTGGTTGGGGGGAAACAATGTTAAGAAAACAATTTCAAAAATTGTAAACTTCTCTTACCTTATTTTATTAATGTTAGCAATAGCATCATTCAAAATATTATCTTTGAACACTAAAATTATTTTATTTTTATAGACCATTTCCGTCAACACATAATCTGCCTGCTATTTGGATAAGTCAGATATGATAACATCTGACTAATGGAAGTCACGAAATGTCGGCCTCCGTTATCTGACATCGTCACATTGAAAACAGGGTGTTAATAGATCTACAACTCGTTTGTATGACACACTGTAAGCATGGTGTTGTGTGTAGGAGTCTAACTGACTAGCGATCAATTTGTGTTTGAGATTAAAAAATACCTATAGTGTGTCATTGGAAGCCTTTCAGAGAAATTAAACAACATCTGAAAACGTTTTCTTTGCTATGTTGTTGAATTTTGAGTGTTTAACATTATACGAGCCACATTCAACCTCTCTTTGACCAAACACTGACCCACACATTCACTAAATATAGAAAAACCATTTTTGTTATGGTTGACCGTATTCTGGTAAATTTTCCTTTATCTTGTGTCTTGAAATTCGAAGGAGAAGCTTGATTATTTATAACTAAAATATCCTACAAGAAACTTAGGCAATTTAAGCAAATTTCTTTCATTACCAGATTATAAAATTGACTAGCATCTGGTAGAAAATTCATACTAAATTTAAAAAGAATAATATTGGTGCATAAAGTTATTAGAGATAAATCTCTCATGAGGGTAGGTTGATTCCAGGGGCGGATTAAGACTGCACGGGGCCCATGGCTTCAATCAAACGGGGGCTCCATACAGCGTCCCTTTAAATAATATGATTGCCAGCAGCTTATATAAGACTGTAACTAAGTAGTCCATTGGTTCCTTGCTCATGCTTTCTCTGTAATATAGGAACGGCTTTCCCAAACAAAATTATTCATCATTTTAAAAAATGCGCAGGAAGAATTCACTGTTTGAAGTGTTTGCCGGTATATAAAAATTGATTGCAAAACGAAAGAAAAAAAAGATTCCCCAACCAGGAATCGATCCCAACATCGCTTGCACCACAAGTCTAAACTCTTCCACACGGCATGAAGAGCTTATTAAAATTAGTAAATTTTAAAATTATAATCAATATTCTATAAAATGTTCTCTTAGTGAGCTAAATAAATCAAGATTTTGATTATTAAGACAAACGGGTCTCAATAGCGATGAGATTAACAGATACGATTGATTTACTAATTAATTTATAATATTTATGATATTTTCAAGGGTTCGTGTAAACATTTGTGCACTTTTTAAAAATAATATATAAAAAGTTTGGGTACCCCTCCCTTATTCCGCCATAGGTTGATCCTTTGTAAGACACCCACAAAATAAGTTCGATCAATTCATCTTTTCATTATTAACAAGACAGTTGAGAAAAAGTAATTGGGTTCTACTACATTACAGCATGGTCGATCATTACAATGAACTAACGTTGAAGTCATATGAGTAAATTTCTACAGGTAGATGTTCTGTCGAAATAATATTTCGCCCTGGATTTGTTATCGTTGATGACCACCAATACAGGTCAATTGTTATCGTTATTA
This sequence comes from Radix auricularia, assembly GCA_002072015.1. Lineage (NCBI taxonomy): Eukaryota > Metazoa > Mollusca > Gastropoda > Lymnaeidae > Radix > Radix auricularia. The sequence continues at coordinate 445,277 of MUZC01000404.1, read as the reverse complement.
GGATAAAATACTATTTTTATTTATTGTGTCGACATTTTGTGTGTCTAAATTAAGAATCAGACGTGATCAAGATACTAAATCAACACGATAACAATGTCAAGGTCATGTCTGTGTTTTTTTTTTATAAATACTAAAAATGTCATTAGCTTCGATTGATTATCCTAAGTTCTGCAATGTGCTTCGTTCCTTCTTGATTTTGTAATTGTTTTTGTTAACCAAAAAATTGATGGTCAATAGACGTAGATGTGGAACAAATCGAGTCAATCGTACACATTGGGAAGTTTCATCACACACGATAGAAATCGTTTTCGAAAACAATGAGAAAATTGATTAAAGACAATGAGAAGAGTTATCAACGCAATGAGAAGAGTTATCCATCACAGATGAAATAGTTTTCCATCAAAATGGGAATAGTTATCCACCACAATGGGAAGAGTATTCAATATATTATACTACAGAACTTGGGAAAAATTCGTCACTGTAAAGTGTGTCATGTAAGAGATGGGGCGGTGGTCGTTGCTATTGTATTCTTCTAACATTTTAAAATTACTTTGAAGTCTAGAAAATTGAATTTTTTTATTGTAGATGCAGAAAATTATATTAGTGAGAAATCTTTTCCATGGTATGATAACGCAAACTTTTGTCTAGCCCCACGAACTACGTTTGTATGCTTGTATGTAAGTATTACACATTTTACTATGTACATTTACATATCCATTTTAAATTTGCCTTTTACGAAAAATTCTAAATTCACTCTACAATGCATGTAAATGAAATATACAAAACGAAACTCAGTTGGATATATTTTAGGTTACACTTACGACGCAGCCAGAATAAAGCGAATGACTTTTAGTTTTAAATAACCACAATCACTTTGAAAAGGAGATTACGCCATCAGGCTTTCTGGAAATACAACAGATATGGAACACTATCGTCCTATTGAGTGTTTTGTAATGAGCTAGTCATTTGAAGCGCATGAATGAATAAATAAGTGATTAGAAGCTAGCTCACAGTTATTCAAACATTTAATTTTTAGTACGTCTTCTAGGAGTAGTAAGTATTTGTCCTCTGCGCACCACTGACAACCATACACATTCCAAGGGCCACCTGCTATTTCAAGATGGTAATGATAGAGCGGTGCATATTACATTCCATTGATACATGGGACCACCTGCTACCCAAAGACGGCAATGAGAAATCATTATACACCACATTCCGGTGGCTACTTCCTACACACACATTGCAATGAGAGAACATTTATATCACATTACCGGTGGCTACTTCCTACACACATTGCAATGAGAGAACCTTTTATACCACAATCCGGTGGCTACTTCCTACACACAGATTGCAATGAGAGAACATTTTATACCACTTTCCGGTGCCTAATTCCTACACATAGATTGCAATAAAAGAACATTTTATACCACATTGCGGTGGCTACTTCCTACACACACATTGCATTGAGAGAACATTTTATACCACATAGCGGTGGCTACTTCCTACACACACATTGCAATGAGAGAACATTTATACCACATTGCGGTGGCTACTTCCTACACACACATTGCAATGAGAGAACATTTATACCACATTCCGGTGGCTACTTCCTACACACATTGCAATGAGAGAACCTTTTATACCACAATCCGGTGGCTACTTCCTACACATAGATTGCAATAAAAGAACATTTTATACCACATTGCGGTGGCTACTTCCTACACACACATTGCATTGAGAGAACATTTATACCACATTCCGGTGGCTACTTCCTACACACACATTGCAATGAGAGAACATTTATATCACATTGCGGTGGCTACTTCCTACACACATTGCAATGAGAGAACCTTTTATATCACAATCTGGTGGCTACTTCCTACACACATTGCAATGAGAGAACATTTATACTACATTCCAGTGGCTACTTCCTACACACACATTGCAATGAGAGAACATTTATACCACATTCCGGTGGCTACCTACTATACAAAGACGGCAATGATAGAACATTTATACTACATTCCGGTGGCTACATGCTATACACAGACGGCAATGAGAGAACATTTATATCACATCGAAGTGGCTAATTCCTACACACAGATTGCAATGAGAGAACATTTATACCACATTCCGGTGGCTACATGCTATACAAAGACGGCAATGAGAGAACATTTATATCACATCGAAGTGGCTAATTCCTACACACAGATTGCAATGAGAGAACATTTATACCACATTCCGGTGGCTACATGCTATACAAAGACGGCAATGAGATCATCTTCACACCACGACTGATGAAAATGTTTTCCGTAGATTTTGTAGATTTTATGAAAATGTATCAATACATCTCAATATTCATAGAAACTTTATATAACATTACAATCTTAACTAGCTGCACGGGAAGAGATTATTTTCAGTTCAAACTATTCCGATAGATAGGATGACACAAAAATACAATTAGAACAACACATTTTATCGTACCACGTTATAAAATATCCATTGAAATAGCTGCATCGGCATATCTTACACTTAATGACCATGACGGATTGATGAAGCCTGCCGACTTTCTGCTACGCTTAATTAATTTTGTTGAAATTATACTTGTAAGTATATTGTTGATGGCAACGACTCACATACAATGGTACCTAGGTGTACGCCTGCTTTTGAATAAGTCAACTTGCGATACGTCCTGTTTGGCCGCGAAACATTTTGCTAAGTACACGACTAGGGTGCTAGAACTTTTATAAATAAGTAGAAACACTCAACGTGACACTTTCGTGTGTTAGTACGGCCTTTGCTACCATATAGTGAACGAATCACGCTATAAATGAAAATTCTCACTTTAAAAAAAGACAAATTGTGTATATGCTACATTTTTAATTAATACACAAACCTTGAATTATAGAAAAGTTAATGATAGGAGCCACGCAATGAGGATCATTATGGTGATGAAATAGAAATTGTTTGATGAAATATCGACTCGCGTGTCAAGGACATAGTTGAAGTATATCTTCCAAACCTGTCAGCCAAATGATTTTTAAAATTTCGACTGGCTTACAAAAATTTGTTGCGGATATATTCTGATTAGCCGGATTCTTCCGTAAATTTAGATTTGCGGCTGTTTTTCGGCTGCATACAAAATATTCGGCTGAAGCCAGGCCAATAATGAAGTATTAAAACTTCAGCAATTAAACACCTTTACAATACTCCAGAAAAAAGATTTATTATTTTTAATAATAGAAAAAAAGTTGTATATCCTGTCCTACTAACACAGTGCATGAATACATTCCACTCATTCAATGTGTGAAGGCCAAATATGACAATTTTATATGTTCAGTAATTGTCTAAAGAGGGAGCCTGATTATATGGTTGATTGACCGGTAGCGATTGACCCATCCATCAAATATCAGACCACGGTAAAATACGTCAGCAACTTTAGTTTTGACTGCTGACCTGATGGCTCGGTAAACATCATCTAGTTCTTTAAGGGCTGTTCCAGGAAGTCTTACAGTTACAGGTACCGGTATGTTAAACATTACCTAGTTCTAGGGCTGTTCCAGGAAACGTTACAGTTACAGGTGATGGTATGATAAACATCATCTAGTTCTGGGGCTGTTCCAGAAAGTGTTACAGTTACAGGTGATGGTATGATAAATATCACCTAGTTCTGGGACTGTTCTAGGAAGTCTTACAGCTACAGGTACCGGTATGATAAACATTACCTAGTTCTGGGGCTGTTCTAGGAAGTGTTACAGTTACAGGTGAGGGTATGATAAACATCACCTAGTTCTAGGGCTGTTCTAGGAAGTGTTACAGTTACAGGTGCCGGTATGTTGTTGATAGATGGCATGGGCAATTTATTTTAAAGAAGTCAACAAAACCATGTTTAGCCACATTTTCAAAGGCGAGCAAGTCTCTGCAGAACCAGATAACGATATCTATTTGTCAGTTCATGGCTTGACGTTATACGACATTGATTGTAGCCTTCTCCATACTTACAGAAATATCCCAAAATTTTATTTGACTTTTCTTCACTTCGTACGTAAGTTTAGATTCATATTGCCACTTGATGTTGTTGCGCAAAATTTGTTGTTCTGGAAATTTGACCCTTGTCACCCAATGACTGCTGAGCAGTGAGACACAGCTGACAATCATCTCGATCTTCGTCGACAGTTTTCCCATCAGTAGAGAACAGGCCACCAAAACATTTTCAGAATTGTGCTTTAGAAGTTTCATGTTGGCTAGGAGGTTTAGGTTTTAATTGTGTATTATTTTAATGAGCTGCCTCACTTCCCGGTTTAAATGACATTTTCTGACATTTGAGTTTACAAAAAAACATCATATTGAATTGTTACATTAGAAATGATATACTTTTTAAACATAAAAACCTTTCTTCTCGCCATAATTGAGTAATTATAAATGGCAATTTGTCTATTTACTACAAAGATTAACGATAACATAAATTTATTAATTCATTATTTAATTTTATTTATTCATTTGTATCTTAATTAGTATTTTAGTAATTAAGATTTTAATATAAAGATAACTTGCAAGAACTGTATCAATAACTATTTAGTTACAAAAAAAAAAATCTATATTTAACATGTTTTTGTCACACTTCCGGCGACGGTTAATCTAAAAATGCAATCGATCTTAAAACGGAACGCAACGAAATTTTAGAAGGCAAAAACATTACGTTACGACTGCTGTTTCATTTTCCGGCGGATTTTTGGCGGACGAAAATTGAGCGGCGTATTTGGCTCACGGCGCAAGCTGAGGGGTCTAATATCGACACAGAACTACGATTTTTATGATTGTGTAAAAAACAAAGTTGTTATTAAATCGGCCAATGTTCGAAAGAGGAATTAAATAGATTTGTTTAAAAAAAGGATATAGGATAGGACGTTGAAAATTGCTTTTGATCAACATGACAGAAAAGTAAGTTATGTATTATAGTATTTAGCATTGCTTAAATTAGACTATCCAACAGTGTTTTTCAAACTTTTTTGGGTAACGACACACTAAGAATATTCAAGAATTTTCGCCACACACAAAAATATTTTTTAAATTAATTAATTAAAAAGATGACATATTCTACATATTACCGTGACATATCAGTGTGATTGATGTGCCTGCTTCAGGATTGACTTTCATGATTCCAAACCAGAATTCTTCTAAAGTCTTGTTGGTGGACGTTTTTAAATTGACTTCTTCACTGACTGCAAACGGAATGATCACCCGAGCAAATTTGTCGATGTCAAGTGATGGAAAATAATGTAGAAAAGACGATTGAAGTTGACTGAGAGTGTTCAAAATTTTATCACCTATAAACCTTATTTTCTTCTTATCTTAAAAATTTGTTAACAGTTGGAAGGCAATCAAATTCCTTTCGATATTTTACTTTTCCGCAATGACAATCTCTTATTAAATGATTTTAACTTCGACTTCAACAACTCTGGAAAGTTATTTTAAAAAAGGAAATGGCGTACACAGACGACAACCGAATCGAACGTCCTGCTCAACACAAAACACACGTGATTACTGATTTCGTTGTTGATTTATTTCAAAAATATTTTGTTTTGCTTTTATTTTAAAATTTCATAATAACTTCAGAGATCAGAACCCTAGCAATTTTAAATATTTTTACTAAAACTCACGACACACCTGGATATCTCTCACGACACACTAATGTGTCGCGACTAACAGATTGAAAAACACTGCTATATCACCCCGTTAGTAAATGACTAATATGTATATTTGATATAATTTGTAAAGTGTTATTTTATGGGTTCGAAAATGGGAAAATAATATAGAATCTATCGATTTTTTAGAGAGATTTTTTTTTATAAAAAAAAGAGAAATAAACTAAACTTGCTAAGTTATAGAATAAAACGGGGTTTTCTTTACTAAAAATCGTATTTAAAAAAAGAAAAAAAGTGTTGTAATATAGCTAAAGCCCATAAATGTTTTCTCAAATATTGTTGTTTTTTTTTTTTTAAATGCCTAAAATTTTAAGTAATCCGATTGCTCATTATTACATTTTATTATTGACCAAATTAAACCATTTTTACCACATTGATTTTCGTCCTCATGGCATAGTTGAAATGTATACTCGCATAACTTCATCGGCTTATTAAAATCCATTTTTTTAACAAGAAAATCGAAATCTATTTTTGCCATTGTTTGAAGTCACCGTATTTTGTACTCAAATTAGCTCTTAAGTTAGGCTTTTCTCATTATATAAAGTCGTAAATACAGGAGAAAAATTCCTGTCGCCGATCGCAATAACGCCGCGAAACGAATTGTCGAAACACCTGAAAGTTCTTTGATTCTAAATTGGAAACATAACACAAACACAATCTAATGTTCAAGAAATAACGATTGTCTTATTTCATGTATCACCAATCAAATCTCTAATAAAATGTCAGACGAGACTTAAACCATGTTATCTCCATGTAAAGTGCCGTGAGCCCGTCTCCAAGTTGAGATACAGCGCTATATAAATTATCATTTTATTATTATTATTGTATTATAATTAAAGCATAAGATGCAATACACGCAATCTTCTGTGTCGAAATGGTGTAGGTGTTAGGTAAGATAAGATAATTCGGCATTGATTAACTTTCTGACAAATTTAACTATTGGAATAAACTAACTCTGTAACTAAATTAACTTTCACGGTGAATTATCTTTTTTTAATTTCAATAAGTTAATGTTTAAATTTACTTGTGAGTAGAGTTGAACACATGAAGAGTGCAAACTTGAAGTCACTTCACGCAAAGTCTTACTACTACTTGTGAATAGATAATGTCTGTGACTAAAATAACGCTTACTAAATCAATGTTGCGGGTACTGAGTGATGGGAAAGTTTTTTTTGTTTTTGTAAATAATTCAAGATTCATTCAAATATGCCAACACGATATTTTTAAATGATGAAGTTTCGCATTGGAATTTTTTCAAATCAGTTACATCATTACCAACCTTGAATGGTAAATATTACATTGGATAAAAAAAATAGCATTTGGAGACAAGGAAACAACAGATGTTCTTCGAGAATCTTTTCAATATTAGAACATATTTATTTAATTATAAGAAATGACTTTTAATTAACAATTTTGTTGTTGATTAGATTAAATCATTTTAAAAGATAAATAGTGATTGGCTAGATATAATTACACATGACGGTAACACTCATTTAAAGGAATCTCAATAATGATTCATTAAAATGTCAAAATTTATTGAGATTGATGTATTTTTTAAAGTATATAGATCTAATAGCGATTTCGTTCTCTTATTTTTACTGGAAAGTCCTTACAAACTATAAAAATGTTAAAAGCCAATTAATTTCAGTTAAAAAATTCAATCTAAATCACGAATATTAATTCGTGTCCTCCTAATTCAAAAGTGCAACTTTTTAAACTAACCACCTCAATCGTCAATCCTCAGAGCTATAACGGAAGGAGTGTTCAGCTCCTGACAGCACTTACCCAGCTGGTGTCGTCTCCTAGGAAGGGAATAAAAAAAATTTAAAATCTCCACCACCTCCACTCCCTTCCCATAGTACCATAGGCGAGCAAGCTGGCCACGAATAGCACTTTTTTTTACATAAGCCAAAGTAACAGCAAAATCAATTAAACTCAGCGTCAAGACTAGGATTCTACGAAGGAGACAAAGGAAATTGTGTGAGGCAAATCAAAGAATCGAATAGGGCCCATCCCGATACTCTAGTCCAGGAGAAAGTGGTTTAACTTCTATTATATTTTGTTAATATTTAGAAGAAAAAAATATCCTTATGAAACTTATACGATTTCAAATTTTGATAATATAAAGCAATGGATTGTTTAAGAATAAGAAAAAAATCCGTGGGTCGAACCGTCTGTGGTTCAAATGTCCATTTATAAGTATCATAATTAAATGTTAACTGTTCCTTGACTTTTGCGGTTTTTAGGTTCTGAACGCCATCCCAGGAATACGCTGCTATGCGCAGATATTTTGCCAACCCATTACAAGTAGTTCAACTGGTTAAAACACACGAATTAATATTGCCTGCTTTACTTGTAATAATCTTTTTTAAAACTAGCCGGAGAATGATAAAACCATTGAAGAAACTTTGCAAATTTCACCTCCAAGATCATACAAGTTTTATAAGAGTCTAAGATCAAACGATTGTCTAAATAAACAATTGTTGTGTAGTAGCAGCTTCTTACGACCTTGAACCCAAATTGTCTGAATCATAAATGTGGTGCGTTCATTTTCAGACAAATGATGTGCATTTGAGTTTCGGGATATTTCCGTTTGACCAAAATAGACAGTTGTTATCTTGTTATCTTGCTTAATCTGTAACTTCCCGTCAATTAGCGGTATCTCAGAGGCCATGTCATTGGCAAATTTCAAACGTCATGTGTTAGACTCGACAAAATCAAAGGAAAATATTCAGGAAACATTTTTCCGACACCCTCAAAAAAATATAAAGACATAGAAGAATGTTCATTAAACAAGTTCCAGGCGGGAAGTAATGAACATAGCCTTTAAAATTACATACCAAATATCTTTTTAGAACGAGGCCTCGGCGCATGTTAAGTACAACAGATTTTATATAATAGACTACGACACTTTTTAATCCCACTTCTATACCAGTTATGTAATGTGTGTACTTCTCGCTGTTTGTCTCAGCATTAGGCTGGCCAAGAACAATTGCCTACCCTGAAATTGTGTGTTTCAAAAAAATGCATTCATTTTCATATATCACAAAAAGAATCACGAATCAAAACTATTTTTAAATAAACAATTGGTAAAAACAAAGTTTTTGACTATAAATCCTTTACATATGAGACAGAACTTAAGTATTGATTACATTCAAAACAAAAATTTACAGATGTAAAGTGACTTAACTCCCAAATTCTCTAAAATGGGGACGGGCGGGGGTAGGGGTGTGGTCACCGATCATTTAAATGAGCTCAACAAACTCGTGGATGTAAACAACAGACGGGTATTATACATTTATGTAGAAATATACTAAAAGTGCATTAATTTAATTACGGTATCTTCGAGCGAGCTGAAATTTTTATGGTAGTGAGTATAGCCTCGTCAAAACGACCCAATATGCGGCTGCATACGCGCTCGTTCACTTCCGGTTAATGCTATTCTTAGTAATATTTTTTTTATAAGGTTAAAAATTTCATCGGAAAATGTGTGGCTGTGTGGTCATATTGATAGTACGATAGTACGCTACATCGCAGGTCCGGGGTTCGATTTCAAATTGATGCCTATCTTTTTAATTTTTTTTTTCAAACAATACTACATGAATTGATTATGAATATGAATAAGATTTTTTTTTTAATGGTTTGTTTTGATGTTAGGCTTAGGGATAGACTTTAGGGTTACGTTAAGTGATAGTTATTAGTATTAGGGTTTGGGTTAGGTTTAGTGATAGTTTTTAGGGTTTGGGTTAGGTTTAGTGATAGCTTTTAGGGTTTGGGTAAGGTTTAGTGATAGTATTTAGGGTTGGGTTAGGTTTAGTGATAGTTTTTAGGGTTTTGGGTTAGGTTTAGTGATAGATTTTAGAGATTGTTTGAATGCACATATAGAATCGGAGGTTCAATGAAAGGCGCAGTGAATACTTGTAACTCTTTAATTTTATAAACATCATTTTATAAACAATGTTACTAAGAATAGCAATAACCGGAAGTGGACGAGCGCGTATGCAGCCGCATATTGGGTCGTTTTGACGAGGCTATACTCACTACCAATTTTTATACAAAGCATTGTTAGCTGACATGGGTCTATGTGCAAAATTTTCACTCGATAGCATCACGGAAAATGGGTCATTTTTTACTTTTGTTTTTCCGCCGTACGGAAAAAAAGACGACGGTGAAGTTAAAATTAAGTATTTAAAAGTACTTGATTCTATAACGTTTTAATTTTGATGAATCAGAAGTGTACATATTGAAATGTAAATTTATGATATTAATGCGTCAATCTATGAATAATGGATTCGTCTTTCGTGGTATTTAGCTTAAAATTCTAAGTTCTAGATGTTTGTTGAATGGGGTCAATCACGATTGTATTTGAGATTCATTGAAGGGTTGTGTTGAGAGCTATAGTGGAGGGTTTTGGCGCCATGCAATATAATATATTTCAACGTTCTTATTAATTGTAATAAAATGCAGTAAATTTTAGAATATCTATATACATAATTCTCTACATGGTCCAACTATGTCGGATAAGGAGTAGCATGATGTCTTACCTCTGACCCCACCGACCAATCAGATTGCAAGAAAAGGCAGTAAGCATTCAAAATTTTGTTAAATTGAAGTCAATTACTGTGTTCTTTCAAAACAACAAAATAACACGTATTTCGTAGTGTAATGGTTATAACATTCGTCTAACACGCGGAGTTCGCAGGTTCAATCCCCAGCTAAGAGATTATTTTTTTTTAAAAAAATGAAAATGTTTGTGTTTGTGCCTGCTCATTTCCCACTATCTTTTCGATCACCATAAGCACAAGACGAATGAGAATAAGCTTGACGAATGACCTTTGTCAGGTTATGCCAATTAGTTTATGGTTGGCAAGCTAGGGTGGTGCGGGAAGGCAAGTGGCTGAGCACATTGCACATATTTCCAGACTAACAATGCGTTCCAGTTATCCCCGCCCCCGATGTTCATATGCGTTGTTCTGATTTCATCGTGATGTATTTTTGTGTCTGTTCACCCCCTCCACTTTCTTTGCACTATCTATGAGCAAATCTGCGGCGCATGCTACGCCGCGGGCATCTAGTTATACCTAATACACAAAATTAACAATAACTAATGCCTCAACATAAGTTACAAAATAGCCCTAAAAACTATTAATCCAAAAAATAAAATATCATTAGATTTATAATAACAAACGGCTAACCATAAATGCTAATTAAAAATCGCCTACCTAATATATAGAGTAGATTAAATATGAATTCTATGCTCTCGTCATATAAAAGAAAGTTGTATTTAAATAATGTGTTTCATTTTTTGTGCAATAAACGATTCTCGTGTGTCTTCTCACTTCAGAAGATTACACAACTAGATGTTCCTACTTCATATCACCATTTGGGTCTTCTTAAAAGCAAGAATAATTTTGACGGCCTGTATAATATTCCCCTGGAGAAAGTTTGGGTAATAATTAATTTGGAATAATTAAATGAGATTTTACATTCCCTTGAACTGGGATAGTAGCCCTGAAAAAATAGCAACATTCTCAGTAAATAAATCATCATCAGTTGTTTTTTTTTAAAAAATATTACACGTAGTGGAAGTTCCCATTTGAAATAAACAAGCTTATTTAACGTCAGTGATGTCTTTAAAATCAACATTACAAAACATTAATAATGTCTATTTATTGAACATACTAAATCTACGATAGATCTGAATCATACTAGACTTGAAATTTTGAAAATAAAATATTAATTTTAAATTTAAAAAATAGATTATGAGCAGTTTGATGTTTTCTTTTTAAGTTTTAAATTTGACAACACATGTAGAAGATTGGTAAATTAAGTCCCAATATTTGAGTATGTAATGAGTAGGCGATTACTTTTAGAATCTCTAGTTATTCAGTGACAACTTAAACCAGCAATCATTGATGGTGGGGATCCTATAGAAGTAAAGTGAAACAGAGGGCCCAAAAGGGAGGCGCACTGGGCTACGTTACTGTCAAACAAAGTTCCAGAAGTCAGAAGAATACAAAAAACCAGAGAACACTTGGACAGCAATCAGATAGTCACCTTTATCATTAGACAAAGTGGGGACAACTAAACAATAGGTCTCATCTTTTCAAATGGGAATATTCTGGCTTAAACTTCTGGCAAAATTTTTGATTTTGTCCTTAATACCTATCATAGGGAGTCGGGAGCCCTAACTGTGGTTTAATGCATGGATCTTGACCAAAATCGATACAAAAATACTTGATGGCCCATATTAATTTATTATGGGACATAGAAATCTTTACGTCCATTCTTTTTTGGCAAGGGCTTAAAGTTTTTTTTTCTTAACTTTAAAATATTTTCGCCCATTTGATTTACGATCTTGACAAATATAACACTCATTTCAATGACTATCCAGATATCAATATATATTTGTTTAATATTAACATCTTGCCCCATTTGGGCCACATAGGTTTTTTTTGTGATATAGATCTTTATACCCTCGCCCTTACACAATTTTCCTCATAGAGACCCACGTTTTCCAACTCTACTAGGCCGGGAAGCGGCATGTTAAGACCTGCTATATCTTGGGACAGAAAGCACACGTTCTTTATACTTACGATGTACGAGGCTGTTCATGGCGGTCTCCTAACCAGTGTGATGAGTAGTACCGCAGTTGTATCCCCTGGTACAAGAGACCTCCCGATCCACCCGCGGAACTTTTTTAAATTGAGTTGGGGTGAGCGATGGAACATGGGAACGTGAGTGAAGGTAAATTGGCTTTTTAGATGACTTCTTTAGAATTTTACTTTAATAAACGTTTCGATAAGGCATAAGTCTTTGGTGTCTTTAGTGCGCACACTGGTTTATGATCATTCTTGCGTTAGTGTGTTTTAATAAATTTAAACAAAATGTATAGGCATACAAAGACATCTGAGCGACACTAGGCAGTAATTTAGAATTACCGCGCATCATATTTTGATTAAAATTTGAATTAATGTGGAAGCATTTTATTTTTGCACATACGACTTTTTTCATGGCACATAGATCGAGAAACTTAAAAGCTAACATAGACTTAAAGGTCTGCGAAAAATAAAGATTAATTTCTCGATTAATTATTAAAAGTTTTATCGATTAAATATCGATTAAAATAAGTTTAGTCAATAAAAATTTAATCACAATTTCAGAAAAATTGTACATAATATCTTTTTCAATTTAATATAAAAAAAGTAAATAAATAGTGTTTTACTACAAATCATATGCAACATATAAGAAATATAAGAAACATGGTATAACAGTCCATAGCAGTTAAAAAAGAGTGGTGTTTGTTGTCTTTAAAAAAATTATATAACGTCATAGTTTTAGCTTATATTTTAATATTGAACAAAACAGTCCATAGCAGTTACAAGGCGTGTGGATTTTCTCGACGTCAAAAATAATATATGACGTCATTGTTTGGACTTATATTTAAATTTTGGTAAATGGAACTATGTAAAAAACGCATTTGAGGACTTATAATTATAAAATAATTTGTGCACATTTCAGGAAGTTCATTATTTCGTATTTATCAAGGCCAAGGATAAGTTACTTGGGCTTTTAAAAAAAAAAAGTGGGCGTAGTATATTAATAAATGATGATAATTTATATTTTCTAACATACACACATCTCCCACGTATTATTATAATTTATTGATTTATATAGATATGGATTTAATACAAGAAAATTATGTAGTTCCTAATAATATTTTTCTGTGCCTATAAAAAAGGGGAAATAACTGAATAATACAAAAATGTCAATTACATGTTTTTGTTACTTCCCTTTAGACGTTTGGCTTTCATCGAAAATAACTATTAATTCATGAATTAATCGTTAATTTTGCAAAAGTTAACGACTAAATTTGAATTAATCGTTACCAACCCTACATTTAGTGCTTCAGGCTGTAAAATAATGATGCAGAATGTGATTCGTCTTCATTCTAATACATTCAACACAGGCAAAACAGACACCACCCCAATCAAGTCATCAGCACAGAAACATACTGCAAGAGCAGTTGTAAATTTTCAGCCGAAAGTATTGACTACAATGTTTCTTATCCCTTTGAGACAATTCGTCACACAAGGTCAATTTAAATTTCAGTCACAATTTTAAAAGTGAATGAATGACTTCTTTGACGTTAACAACTTTCTCCTTGTCCGTTGTGGATTCACTTTTATCTTTTGTTTTATTAAATAACAACAGAAATGAAATTAATTGATGAAAAATAGAATAGCACTACATGAAAAAAAATCATTAGTAGTCTATAAATTAAAAAAATTAATATAGGTTGTTTCGAAAAGTAAATAAAACAATCAAATGTCCAACAGAACACATGGTTAGTCAACAAGGAACCATCGAGGTCACCATGACGATAGCCACACCAGTGTTCTGATCTCCACGCTGTGAAACATAAGAAATGTTATTACACAGTGGGTTAAGGTTTGAAATTTTAATCAAGGATTAAAATTTACAAAAGTTGGGATTTTAAGAAAATTTAGTAGAAGATCTGTTACAAAACGTGGGTCACAATCACAACAAGGAGTTTCAGTCTCTTATATCTGTAGTAGAGCTTTCTTATATGCGTCTGCAATAGGAGAATAGATTTCAACGGTAAGAAAACACAATTCATAGTCATATGTGCTGTTCAAACAGGAAGAAAAAATTGCGCTGTCCTAGAATGTTCACCTCTACCTAACCAATTCGTTGTAATGTCAAATTGCAAAATAAAGTTAAGGGACTCGTCGATGACGATGACAACAGTGTTAAAATGTTTAATGTTTTAACAGTTTCAATTTTTTTAAAAAAGCCAATTTATGAGAAGGTACTGTTCCGAAAGAACATTTTGATGTGAGCTTGATAAGAATTTAAGCTTTTTGGTAAGGGAGGAATAAAGCATTAGTCAAAAGTGATTGTTATAAATCTATAAAATTCGGGAACAAAAGAAAAAAATGTGTAACATTCCTCTTTAAACGAAAGCTCCGTAAAAAGTTTAGTCCAATATGCTAGATGTGTTAAGGGTATAGACATGTGACAGAAAAATGGGAGATAAACCTTCCCCAGTAAACTTAACTTTAATTTCCAAAATTTCTGTGCATTGGCATTCCGTGCAATGATCGATCTCAAAAGCTATGTACGCAACACGCCATTTGTTCAGATCTGACAAAAATTTAATGAGTACAATGATATTCATTGATTTCAATTGACTAATTATGGAATGCTGTGTTCAAAAGCTCTGCTAACAGAAGTTCTAGAATGTAGCAGTAATTATTATTTCATGTGCGCCATTTAAATGCATAGTTGCTGCCTTTTAAATCTTTATCCGTCAGAAGCCAGCACTTTGCTACTGTCAATGCCTTCTAAGATTTTACATACGAAACAGATCGCTATATTTAAATGAGGAATAATTTCGGCTGAAGTGAAGAATATCGACCGTGACGTCACGACGCAACCGGTCGCTAGAAACAGAGTTCTATAAAGTCTAAAAAGATTTTTCAAAATGAAAGGTTTTAGGGTTTGGGTTAGGTATAGCTATAGAATTTTCGTAAAATTGAAGGTTTTAGGGTTTCGGTTAGGTATAGCTATAGAATTTTAATTTTATCTTTTCTTAAGGACGTGCAATAACAATAAAGATGGCCGCGGTAATGACCGTGACGTCACGGTCAAGATTCTACATGTTTACCATAATTTCATATAGAATATATTACAGTATTATATCTGTATGTGTGTGGATAAAGAAATCACTTACTCGCTCTAATGCAAACTGAATAGCTAAGATGAAGGTCACAGATGCAACGACTGCTTTGATCACCCCGTCCAGATGCATGTAATGAAGTATGACCACAAGGTGGAGGTCAAGGCACATACCAAGTTGAAAGTCACATAAATAGAACACACAATGATTATCTCTAGCTTCCAGCCTGTGGATAAAACAGCCGATATTATAATATATTTGTATTGTTTTGTTATTTCTTACTTCACTATCATAAAGGGAGAAGTTGGTAGGTTATATAAATTGTCATTTCTTTAATTATTGAATTAAAACACATTGTGGAAATTTGAACACATTTCTTTAATTGTGTAACTAAATAAGATAGAATTTTTTTTAAAAAAGCTTAAAAAACAAAGTTTTTGACTTTATATCGTTTAAATACGAGACGTAACTGTAAGAATGTTCATTATAATACGCAGGCGCAAGACATTCCGAAAATACAACATTTTAGTTAAATGTCTCGTTAAACATATTTAAAATTGTGGAAGCCCTCAAGAAACGTTTCGTCCTTTAATGGCGGCTGGACTACGGTAGGTAGGTAGGTAGGTAGGTAGGTAGGTAGGTAGGTAGGTAGGTAGGTAGGTATGTAGTTAGTTAGTTAGGTAGGTTGGTAGGTAGGTAGATAGATAGATAGATAAATAGATTCGGAGTTTTACCAAATTTATATTATTTTTAAAGAAAGTTTTCTTGTTGGATCAGTTGCAATTTTGATGTTAAAATTCAGAACTTTGAATTGATATGAGGCTAAAGAAAATAGCGCTTCAAAGTAGAGGATAATAATTAAAGTTACTTTTTAACTTGTAACCCTTATTTACACCGCGAAAACCAATAGAATTGATATCAGTTGACTATTCATCACTTGCTTTTATTCTATGTTAAAAGCGCAATGATATAAAATTTAGCGCTAGTCACACTAACTCCAACTTACCGAGCTTCAACAGAGCCATTTCTTGAAAAACATTGGCAACAACGTAACTTACATAGAAGCACAAGATGCCACTAGAACCCATTTGAATACCGAGCAAATAGTTTTGATATTCTTCACTGTTTGTCTCAGCCTCAGGGTTGCCATTTAGAATTCCCTGCCCTGTGAGGGATAAAACCGAATCCGTTTTTTGTTTAATGTTTGATCAATAAAGATAAAATACAGTGCCAATGAAACATTTTATTTAAAAAAACTCTGTTGCAGAATAGAGCCTACAGGAAAAGTGTGAGTTTTATAATTTTCTTTTTCAATTATGAAATTCTATCATGTATCAACAAAGTTTTTTTTTAATTATGTTATAAACATGATTTTTTTTTTGACCGACTAAGAATAATTAACGAACTTGCTGACAAATTATCTCTGTAATAAAACATTCTGTTGTTTAAGGAAAGAAAAAGTTGACTATGTGTTTCGTAGCAACAGAAATTAATCTAACGGTATTTATCTAAACCATTAGATTTGTCATATTTAATTACATAGCTCAATTGATTCTTTTTCAAAGATCTGATGAAGAACAAGGAATTTTCCGAAAGTGTCCCTTTTTAAAGTCTACAGCTTCTTTTCAATATCGCTCTTTAATATGTGTCAATGTTATCTCCCAAATACTGGGCTACTTCTTCATTCGTGTGAGCTGATTTTATTAATCGGTACTAAAAGTTTTAGTATCCTGTTATATCTTTATTTTTGTAAGGCTAAAACAATTCAAATCGAAGTTTGTTAGAATTTATAGTAATTTCGTTCTGTTCTTAAATTTTCAGGTTCTGTTTTGAGAAGGTATTTCGCTGAATCATTGATTTACTGGAATAATTTGGTTTAAATTAGGTATTTATAATGGCTCGTGTTTGTAATGGTTCCAACGCCTGCGAGGTGCATTGTTCAGCATATTGACACCTTTAAAAAAAATAATAACTTTTATTTATTTTTGTTATCACAGTGAAAATATTTGAAGATGTATTTATTTAAGAATACAGACATCTTTAAAACCCAATTATAAATTAGGTCCTTTTTAAGTGTGTTTGGGATGGAGTTGAAATTCTGTATTTAATTTTTAATTCATAATATACCCAAAATTAATTAAAAATAATAATAGTAATAAAATAACAAAGAATAAATGAAAAAAATAATCACAGTGTAGAAACGAAAGTGTCGAATCGTCCAGGGTCAAATCGTCCGTGGTCGAAACGACCGGGGTAGAAACGTCCTGGGGACGAAACGTCCTGTGGTCGAACTGGCAGGGTTGAATCGTCCGGGGTCGATGTGTCCAAGCACCGCTGTCTAATAAATCTTGCATTAGTATTGCCTGCTTTAGTTATCACTTTTGTAAAAACAAAAATAAGGAATAATTCAAAACATTTGAAACATCATGCAACATTTTAAAATCAAAGGATTGTCTAAACAGCTGTTTAGTAGCAGCTTCTTAAATCTTCGCCCTAAACCAAACCGACAAACTACAAATGTGGGTCATTCATCTTCTGACATATGATGTGTTTTTGAGTCTTGGGCGACTTGGGAAATTCCCGTTTGACCAAAAGAGAAACTTGTTATCTCATTTAAAATTTCACGCTCAAACACTTTTAGTTAACTTCTGGTTTCTCCTAAGCAATGAATTTTACAAAGCTCAAAAAAAAAAAAAAACGTATAGCGGAAGACGATGTAAGGTAAATATTAAAATAATTTATTTTCAAAAACCCTTAAAAAATAGAAACATATAACATGTGAATTAAATCAGTTATAGGCCACAGGTGATACAAAGTTCCCTTAAAAGACATACCAAGTTTTTTTAGAACGAGGCCTTGCAGCATGTTAGCTACAACAGATGTTATATAATAAGACTAGTATGCCACTTGATCCAACTTCTATACCAGTTATGTAATTTGTGTACGCCTCACTGTTTGGTTCAGCATCAGGCTGGCCGCGAAATATTTCCTCCCCTGAAATTATGTGTTTTAAACAATGCAATTAGATACTAACATCACAAAATATAATGAATCTTCTTTTTTTAAAAAAAATATATTAAAAAAAGCAACAGTTTTTTAAACTTTAAAAATATTTTAAAATGTTTTTTAAAATTTAATTTTTATATAACTTTATTTTTATAATACATATATAAATTTAAATATATAACTAAAACATTACAGTATAAATGTTGATTGTTTGGTTCAACTTGTGTTGTTTCCAGCGTTAAGAAAGTCTAGACATCTGGGTATTTTTAGGAGGAATTATCAAAGATTTATTTGAACTTTTGCTAAAAGGTGGTGTGGAGAGTTTGTGGGGAATTGGTTTAGAGGTTTAGGTGAATGGAGAGCTGGAATTAAATTTTTGATGTTAAAACATTATCCATAAAGATTCTTCCGTAAAAGCATTTCTAGACCTATCTACAATTAAAGTACCGAGAAATATATTACGTTACAACTTTCCTATTAAACGCAATAACCATTATAAATACATAACAAATAGTCCAGATTCACATTTACTAATCACTAAATATAAGAGACACAAAAGTTCTAATTCTCCATTTTTCCGTTTAGTTAAAAGCATGAAATTTTAGAATGTGTGTGAATAAACTCTAAATGATGATAATGTGCAAAAAGTAATTTTAAAATTACCTCTCGTAAAAAAGCTATATAAAAATATGTTTAAACGTTAGCTATAGTTTAAATGGATGGATCTTGACCAAACTTAGTAAATAAAAACTGGGTTCCCCATTTTAGAGTTCTTTAGGCAATAAACCCCCAAAGAGTAATTCTTTTGAACCTGGGGCCAAACTTTTTTTTTTCGTAAACATTTAAATCTTTATATCCCACATATTTGGGATGTGGTGGTCGAGAGGTAGCGCTCTCGACTGTCATACCGATGGTCACGGGTTCGAATCCATACGAAGGTGAGGATTTGTTCTCGCGGCCTGAGGAGTCCCCGAGTCACCCAGCTCCGAATGGGTACATAACTAGAAAATAGTTAGGCGGCTGGGGTAATGCGTGGAACCCCTATAGCCGTGGCCTGTGACCGCTGCATCACTTGCCAACAGATCATCTCTCATGGTCTTTGGACGCAATTATCTTCTGCATAGAAGGAGCGTCTGTATATCTAAGATAAGATAAGATCCGTTACATTTTACACAAAAATCTTGCAACGATTCTACACTACCTTGTCAAGTTTTGACAAAGAAATATATCCATTATGATCCGGTTTGAAATTAACAAATGACTTAAAATTTACATCTTACACTAATTACCCAAAGGAGCCCTCAAATTCATTTTCCTTCATATATGCTGTATATATATTGCTAATTCATCCAATCGCAATGAAATTTAAAAAGTTATTGAGTACGGTCAACAAAACTTTCTTACATAAAAGATTTTAAAAACAACTTATTAAGGTTCAGGGGCCAAAAATGACAATTTTTGTATTGGTTATAGAAAAAGTATTTTGAGCAGCAACTACTGCACAAAATGGATGGCTTTTGAAAACTTGGGTATATAAAATTTACTTTTATTGGTTTTTAAACACCAAACGTTTATTCTTTCGGGGTTGGGTGCCCCAAATATTATTTTTCGTAAAATCTTAAAACGTTATTCCTAATCTAACTTTAAAAAAGCTTGACACATATTGACACGTAGGCTATTTCCATCAAGATCCAGATTGAAATTTTCATGCATATGAACTTTACAACTTCGACCATCTTATCGCAAAGCACTTAATTTCAGTTCAATCTAAATTTAATTTTTACACAAATTTTACATAATTTTTTACAAACAACTATATCCATCATGACTGAGATGGAAATCAACAGGTTAATTTAAAATTACACTGATAAGACCAGGAAGTCGTTAATACTTTTTTTTTAAAAATACTATATACCCTGTATGAATGTTATTTTAGTTACCCTATCGCAAAGAAACGTAAGAAAGTTGTTGAATACACTCACGAGACGGGCTGCGGCTACAACATATGATATTCGATACAACTTTGTATCTATAATTTTCCTAAACAAATCTAGAAACGATTATTTATTAAAACCCTGACGTCCATTTTAAAGCCAGGTTTCATGATTAAATTCTATTTGGGTAGCGGTGTTAAATGTCGACAACGATCACAATCTAAACTTTCCTATAGATGACCCAAATCTTCACGAAGTGTTTTAGGCGGCTTCCCGGCGCTAACCGAAACTAATGAAAGTACTTTATTTGTTTTTTTATGATGCCAATGTGATTAGACATACGTAATATTTAAAGGTCTTTGTTATTTATGGTCCCATCTTACAGAAATTTGGAAAGTGTGATGCCAAATTTGCTGAGAGCAGTATGGGTATTTTGCTAGTCAAGAATAAAATATACATTAGACTAGTGACTAAAGGCTAATCACAAATATTACCTTAACTCACCTACAAAATTAATTGAGTAATATTGGAACGAATCCAACGCTGCCATCATAAAAAATAAAGTTACGTTTAAAATAATTTGTCTCTTCTGTCGTGTAACAAAGCCAACTATTCTAGAGAGTTTTGTCACCTCAGAAGATTTCACGACCAGATGCAGCTGTTTCGAATTTCTCTTTGGCTCTTCATAAAAGCAAGAATCATTTTGATCGCCTGTACTCTCTTCTCTTGGAGATGTATTGGGCAGTGTTTGTATTGGAATAATTTACTGAGATTTTACATTCCTTGGGACTAGGAAAGAAACTCTGGAACAAACATTATTAAAAAATAAAACTAATAAATATTTTTGTACATTTAGACGCAGTGAACTGTTTATATAAGTAATGAGTAAGCTACACTGACATAAGTTACGTCTTTAAAATGGAAAATACATAACAACTATCAGTAAAATTGACTATTTTTAATGCAAACTAATTTAAACAACAGTAGGTCTGAAACATTAGTGAGTATTACATTTGACAATTAATGCAATAATACCATAATGTAAAGAATTAATTTACATTCAACGTAGTTTGATTTTTTGTTTTTGTAAGAATTAAAATGTGTTAATGATACCAACGCTATTCAGTTTCAATAATTGAGTATGCAGTAAGTCTATGAGCGGGCATTTACTGTGATAATCTCTACTTACTCAGTCACAACACTTCGAGGAGGAAAACAGAAACCAGCAGTCAGTGTTGTGGGCAATCCTATCAGAAGTAAGAAGAAGCAAAGGGCCGAAAGGAAGGCGCACTGGGCTGCGTTGGTGTCAAGCAAAGTTCCAGAAGTCAGAAGCTCACCTAGACCAGCAGAGACTAGAACAGCAATCAGACAGCCGCCTGTTGACGTAATTTAGAAAAAAGCTAAACTTATTCATAAGAAGTTATATTGATGGGATAAGTTAAAAAATATATTTGCAAGTTTGAACATTGATTAAACATTCAAACATTGATACATGAAATCATTGTTACATTTAAAAATTGATTAATGAAAATATTTATTAAAAACAACTCTCTTATACATGTAAAAACTTGACACATTAAAAAGTGAAAAGAGATCTGTAGTTTAACCTGGATTACATTTCCATTTTCATAAAAGTTGTGTCGCTTTTTAGCCTCTACTTGCACGGTCCTCAATCAAATTGTACACCACCTTCAGTACAGATTTTTATATACCTATTATATTGCATCATCTTCTCTTTAGAAAAAATCGCATTTATTTATCATTTAAAATTTGCTATAGGCACAGATATTTAAATACAGATTAAAATTTTCAGCTAGGAAAATCATGTGAACGTGTGAAGAAAGGACATATTTATTTTTATAACTCTTCATAACTGACTTACCCAGCGAAGCAACAAACGTCGATGTGATTATAACGCGTGCATGTTGCTCTGTGGGAGTTGTGACTAGAATAAATGTTTTAAGAAAGCAGCTGCTGGCGTCATATCCACTGTCCAGCATCGCGTATCCCACCATGGCAAATATGGCGTAGTAATGTATCGTGGAGTCTTCTGTACTATCCATGACTTCGATCGATTTACTGTTATTTAAAGTCTCTTCAAACAAATTTTTCAATGTTGTATTAACTCTTGGCGAAAAAAATGAACTGAGTATTTTTCCTTGTATATTCCCGGGAGATGCGTTAGTCAAGTTAAGCATGGTATGAGAACCGCTAAAACTGTCGGTGCGTACAAGTTTTACAATATTTGCGATTAAAATAAGACTATTGCCGATAAATTGTATACAAGTCCCGAAAATCAGAATGATTGCCTTCCCTCGCTTTGAAGTAGCCCACCTATCAATGACGTACCCCAGTGTTGATATCAAAAGTAGTGAAAACCTGGCCGAAACGGTCCCTGGAATTGACGACAAACTCGTTGGAACTCCAAGTGTTTGGATGTTTGCAATCATCAGGATTTGTTCCAGGGACAGGCTCGCCTCTACACCAAACATGATCAACACAAGCAAGAAACTGCGCACACAGTTGACATAGTCGTGGTGTAGCAGGGCTTGCTTTACAGACATTTTTACAGCACTATAAAGTTTAGAGTCAATCTCTGTTATTTAGCTATGCAGTACTATCTACTATTAGCTATTTTGTTCAGTTGCTGAGTGCTGGAAATGTTGTTAAAAAAGTTGTCAATATTTGTTGGACTGAAAAAATACAAAGTAAACTGAAATTAGTACAGATAAAATGATAAATGAGCCAAATTTAAGTATAAATTTAATCCAGAACGTAGTAGGAACTGGTGTTTGTGGTTGAAGGTGGCATATTTAACTCAACATTAATTGAAAATCTTCAATCACTTTTATTTTAAGATTTATATTCAAACCCTTCTATAATTGAAGAAAAAAGGACCATCATAAGAGCTCCACCAAATTAACTGTCCCGATTCAACCAGCGTTATCACCCAGCTATACCGAATTTTTATGCTACATTCTCAATGGAGCACGCACTGATCTACCTACTTCTTATGCGACATACATTTTGAAGATTAAACCTTTTAGAGGGCTTATCACTTGGCTTATAATATCAGTGGTGAGCCTTACCATAAGTTAGAAGACACACAGATATTCTTTCGCCCTGCCCGGCCTGTAGGCATTCCCATTGATTGCAGAGATTCCAGCATTTACAGCTATGAAAAAGTTTTATTTCATATTAATTTTCTTTATAATATTTAGTTGAGCAAATAATTACACAATAAAATAATAAATTAATATAAAATAAGTATGTACTTTAAATCAATACTATTAGATTAGCTCTTACATCTCGTACAGAGAGATGACTCAAAGTTTATAAAATAAATTCTCGGAGGTATGCAAGAAATTTTTAAAAAACTAACAATATGAGACAAGGCACAGACTGCCTTCCAGCAATCTCCATTGAGAGAAATTTCTGGTTTCCTGTGGAAGATCACACCTACGTCA
The DNA here is from genome assembly GCA_002072015.1 of Radix auricularia. Taxonomy (NCBI): domain Eukaryota; kingdom Metazoa; phylum Mollusca; class Gastropoda; family Lymnaeidae; genus Radix; species Radix auricularia. The sequence continues at coordinate 421,462 of MUZC01000404.1, read as the reverse complement.
GCAGTAATGTAACATCACAAGAACACTCTCTCTGGAAAAATAAATATAAACAGATTTGCTTAGGCCGCATTGTTAATGGAAAAACTAAACCAAAGATAGTGGAACAATGCACAGCTCACTGATAGGACGAAAATTACTGTGTACCAGCCTGGGTGTTCAGCACATTTCTTTATAAAAGCGAGCGCTAGAAGACCTACGCTGAGCAAAAATAATGCAGCTTAACATTCTCCACTTGCGATGCTTACATAGGAACCTACACATCAAGTGGCAGGATTAAATCACAATTGTGGAGGTTCTCATCAGTAGTCAAATCTTGAGTATTTACACAATCCTGATTAAGAGATTCTTGCGGTAATCAGGCTATTCCAACAGGATGGGCTTGGGGCGCATTCCAAGAACCCTGCTTTACTCTGAGCTTGCAACTGGTCACAAAGAAAGAGGTAGCCACCGCCCATCCTACAATGACATCTGCAAGAAAGAGATGTTACTGGACGCATCGACCATAAAACGAGATAAGACATTGCTGAGGAAGCACCCGTTAATATATCAGACCTAGACTCAGTTGTGAAGTCTTTTGATCTAGTGCTGGCTGACTGTTTACGCTCTTCTGCTCTAAGCTCTGTTTTCTCTAAAGTTTGGTGATCTCCTATAAGTCAGCTGTGACTCTCTGCCCACACTGACTTTTACAAACAACACTTCTATTGGATATTATTAGGGCTGCGGAAATTATCGATTCATTTCTCGATTAATCGGTAACTTTTTTATCGATTAAAATTATTATTAATCGAAAAAATAGAGATTAAAATATAACAAAATATGTGAGGTAGTAATGATCATTTATTAATAAATAATTATTTATTTATAACTAACAATAGTTTAATTTTTTTATGTTCAAAAGTCTCCATTTGAAAAAAAAAGATTTTTGAAATGTCAACTTAAAAATAAGAAGTTTTATAAGGAAAATGGTATAAAAAATTAAACTTTGTTTTTACTTAATTAACAATAACAAAATTTAAATTCATTGACTTTATATTATACTACTAATATTTAAATTAAAAAATTTAAATTTCATGTTTTTTGTTCATTTTCATTGAAATTTTCAGTTTAATGGCGTCATACATCTTATTTTTAGCTTTAATCAAAATTATCTATTAATTATTCGGTAATTTTTCAAAAGTTAACGAATAATTTTAATTTAATGGGTAACAGCCCTAGATATTATAGATCCTTACTATGTTAACAATAATGCAACATATTTTAACTATTTACTAATAGAGTAACACAAATGGTTGATCAAACATAACTGCAATATACATAAAGTAGACCTAAAACTGTACAACTAAGTATACAAACGTACACTTAAACTTATAAAAATTATACCTGATATAAAACAAATTTGACCTGTGTCAAAGTTCTTGCCTACCAGGCTAAAATACTTATAAAGTAATGCTTATCATTTGGCGTCAGTGGGGAGAGAGACTAATTGAGAACATTATGACGCAGAAATCTAAGCTTAAATAGCGTACCAAATGTATAAAGATACTGTCCGATGTCAAGCACAGATGTTGAGTTTTCTATGCGTCAAGCACCGTGTGATGATTCAGAGGATCTCAAACAAGAACAATAGAGCTTTAAGGTAGAGCTGAATTTCTTTGTTGTTTTTTTCACTTTCCATCGTTATTGACTCCATGAAAACAAGAAGACTTTATCTCAGTTGACCATTCCTCTGTTGCTTATCTTCTAGTTACCGTTAATTTAAATGTTATAAAGCTAAAGATAAAATACTATACACATGAAACGTTTTATTAAAGAACAACGTTGAAAAATAGAGCCTACTAGCAAAGAATGAGGTTTAAAATTGTCGGATTTAAGCACATCTGTTATATAAAAAATTCTTTTCAATATCCTACAAGCCTTTACATAGAAATGTATGTTTTTTTGGGTACGGACTAATATGAATTAAGAAAGATATGTGCTAAATATCTTCTAGATTACAAGTCTTTATTGTTTTAGAAAAATAATTACAGTGTGTTTCGTAGCAATCGAAATTAACCTAACGGTAAAGAAGAAGAAGGAACTAATCCTAAAAGGTATATTATTTTTTTTTTTGCGGTACAAACTTTTTCAGAACCTTCATATAACTTTATTTGATTAAGTGATTAAGGCTTAATTTTTTATTTTATTTATAGAATTTAGAGTACTTTTTTCTGTTCTTCAAATAGAAGATTATGCTTGGAAGCTATTAAGCAGAATCCTATGTTCAAGTTTTGTACATTCATTTACGTACCAAGAGCGGCAAACAGTATCCACTTCACAATGACATTAGCGTGCAGATCGTATGGTGTGCTGACTAAAGCAATCATTTAAAGATAACACACACTAGTATCTAATTCTGAATTCATATAACCGTATCCTATAATAGTAAATATCGCAAAATATTGAGTGTATGAATCTTCAAGTGAGACCAAAATGTCACTAGCTTTCTAAATATTTATAATAAATTATGAAATCGGAGTGACTCACCTTAATCATTTCAACAGGTTGTTTCAAAAGTCTTTTGCACCTTGATATTTAATGCATATGATTTGCATTGTTTATTTCACTGCTGAATTCTTCAGATAATAACGACAGACGTCACAGCTAGATGTATAGAGGTAGTAATTATAAGAATATTAAAATAATGGCTTTGCCTTGTTTACATGTCACCAAGTTGTCCATGATGAATCCAAGGACTAGATTCAAAACAAGACTTAGGACTTAGGACGCCGGACACTGTCTCTGGCAAGGTGGACAGAATGTTCGGTATATCAAGAGTCAGCACGTTTGCCGTCGTCATTATCATTAGTAAAGAAATCGTGGTGTCGACCCCAAACATGTGTAAGGTTAAGAGCACGTCTAAGCCAAGAAAAAGCGCGCGTATTTCTATTTTTCTGCCATGGCAAAAACAAGGCGGAGATCGTTAACTAATTTCCATGTGCTCTACACAAAGATTTTTTTATTAAACACATCCCAATATTCACTTTTTCATAATTGCTTACATCAATGTTGGGCCGTCCATAAATGACGTCACGCACCTAAAATAATAGGGGGGAGGGGGTAACACTTTTGTGACGATGCGTGACGAGGGGGAGGGAGGGGGTTGAAGAAATGTGACGTCACATCAAAAGGGTAACTTTAAATAAAAAAAACTGCCAGTGAAACCTTTGGTGGCTTACAGTTTATTTTATAACTTAAATAAAAATAAATTAAACCATCAATGCTTCTCAAAGTGCTGTCGGTAGGCAATCAGACTCTGGTTGGCGTAAGTTATCAAGAAATCAAAATTAAATATAATTATAATTTATGTACTTAAATTTGAGAACCCACAAGAGAACGTATGAAATTGTTACTCAGCGTCATTTGATGTTGACATCAAAACATGTGTGATGTATCCGCCTCTCCGTTTGGTTCTCTTGCGACAGGAGTAGGCGAACTTTTTTGCCCGTTATCCCCACATTATTCAAGTTTATTTGTGCGTCCCCCCCCCCGGCTCGAGGTCCTTCCCACATTACCACATGAGTCAGAGATCTGGGGGAATGGTGTAGGCCCCCCTCCCCCCAAATGCAACTGGTGAATTTGAGAATCACGATATGTGTGTAAAATTATGCGAATAGTATGTGAAGATATTTTAAGTCAAAACGACTTGGAATAATCGTTTATTAATTTATTTTTTAGACGGGGGGCAGGAATCTATTTGATAAAATGATACACGTTTTAAGTTTGATATATAATTGTTTATAGGTATTTGGTCTAACCCCCCTGTCTATTCTAGATATAATGATAAATGTGCCCATTTAAAATTAGTCAAAGTATAATTAACTTTATTGAATGCAATTCTTAACATCGCAATTCGAGTAAGCACAAAACAACTTTTCTTTTTAGCTCAGTTTTAAAGGCATTAATTTTAAATGACACAGAAAGGATTCTTTATACAGTCAAGTCATGAGGATTAATTAAGATTATTATGGTGGATTTAGGTATCTTCGTATAGTACGTAGGTAAAAAAATCTATATATTTATTTTAAAAAATGCATTTTCTGGATGGAGTTGTTTCAATAGTGGGCATGTGTTCCAAACGTACACGTATACATGCCGTATTTTAATATATCTAGTGGATTGTAGTGGATGTTATTTGTCCCAAATGAGTCTGCATTATCCACAAGAATTCCCTTTGACCCCAGATGGGGTAATTTTCCCCGGTTCGACAACATCTGTCTTACGGATTGCCCATCAGTCAATTGAGTGATAATATTGTTACCCCAAAGGAGCGGATTCTAGCAAATTTTATATGCCCACAATGATTGAGCATTACCCCCAAGAGTTCCCCTTTCACCCCAAATAGATAATTTACATCTTTTCTCCGATTCATCGGTGAAACCGCCCGATAGCGGTAGCAATGTATTTTTCATTAGTTAATAAAAAAAGAAATGAAAAAAGCAAAACCAAACCCAAACAAAAATCTCAAGAGCTTCGGAGATAAAGTTATGATAATTTTACATATTGTACTAATGTCATAGTATTTTTCAGTCTTCAACTAGCAGGAATTACTTATTTTGCGACACTCAAGCTGACATTCCACTTTCCTGAACAAAAGTGGGGTGCGTACAGTACTCGCCTTATTGCTCTTCTAGTGCACACCTAATAATTTTTTAGAAAACATGAAATGTGATATAAATGTGGTATTTTTTATATCAAATGCTTTGACCTGCATAGACCTATACTTAAAAATGAAAACTGTAATTATAAGATCAAAATCAATTTGAGGAATCGTCCTGTATCTATCTTTATATTCTATCAACAATGAAATGATCCTTGTAATGTCAATAGTCAATCTCGCGAGCTTGAGGGTTAATGAAATCAAAGGGTATTTGACATTACCGCTGCGTTGTTCGTTAACTTTTTGTGACGACGCGTGACGAGGGGTGAGGGGTTAAAAATCGGCCAAAATTGCGTGACGTCATTTATGGACGGTCCCTGTCCTGTCTTATGGTATTGTTTTAAATAGCAGGCCAAGATGATCGGTGGGAGAGACTACCAATGTCTCACTGGACAGCTACCGCCCGTCTCAAACTGGGCAGCCCCCAGTCAAAAAACTGGGTAGCCCCCAGTCAAATAGGTGCTATCCCGTCATGGCCTGCCTTCTCCACTGGGTGCGTGGAGATTAGAGTACCACACAACAAGTGGGCCACTAAGCCCTGCACCAAGAAATACAAAAAAGAAAAAGAAGACCCCAGCTCTTCGAATCGCTAGCTGGAACGTGAGGACTATGTTCTCACTGATGATCTGCAGTCCATAAACGACACACGGAAGACAGGAATAATCGATAGAGAACTTAAAAGACTAGAGATTGACATAGCATGCCTTCAGGAGACCAGGCTCCCAGACAACGGTTCACTCAAAGAGGCCAATTACACCTTCTTCTGGCAAGGCAGACCAAAAGACGAACCTAGACAGCATGGTGTGGGTTTCGCTGTTAAGAACACTCTTCTACCATCCATTGAACCCCCGTCATCAGGCACGGAGAGGATCCTCACTCTAAGACTCAGAACAACTGCGGGCCCAGCAAACATTCTTAGTGTGTATGCCCAAACACTCTATTCAACTCCGAAAGAGAAGGATCAGTTCTATGGAGCGTTAGACCAGGCAATAGCCAGCATCCACAAAGACGAGGCAATCTATCTCCTAGGAGATTTCAATGCTAGAGTGGGGAGCGACAACGAAGCCTGGCCCACCTGCCTTGGACTCGTTGGAAGAGGAAAGTTAAATGAAAATGGACAAAGGCTTATGGAATTGTGCTGCTCACGAGGCTTGTGTGTGACCAACACTTTCTTCAAGTGCAAGGATATACATCAAGTATCTTGGAGACAACCTCGATCCCACCAATGGCACCAGCTGGACCTCATTATCACCAGGCGTGCACAACTAGCTAGCGTCCTACTCACACGCAGCTATCACAGTGCCGACTGTTACACGAATCACTCGAATAATGAGGAAAAAGTCGTACCACACCAAGAAAAGGGGAAGTCCACGCATACATACCTCCTGCATGAAGGACCCCGCGATAACGCAGCTGTTCACAGACAAGGTGAAGGAAAGTCTCTCAAAGATGTCCCCATGCATCACCATTGACTCCAAATGGACGCATCTGAGAGACAAAATCTATACATCCGCAATACAAGCCTTTGGCACAAAATCTCACAAAACAATGACTGGTTTGATGAACATTGGGACGAGATGAAACCTGTCACTGAAGCAAAAAGGAAAGCTCTTATGGCTTACAAGAAAAAGCCTACACCCGACAGGTTGCATGCCATGTATGAAAACATCAAAAAGGCAACTGGCCCCTTGACGTCAAAAGTTGCTCCCCTAAAGTCCAAAAGTGGAGAAATTATTCAAGACCAGGCAGCACAGCTAAAACGGTGGGTTGAGCATTATCTGGAATTGTATTCAACGGTTACCACAGTCTCCAGCACCGCTCTTGATGACATCCAAGATATGCCACTCATGGAAGAACTTGATGGCATGCCCACGAAGGAAGAGCTGAGCAAAGCAATTGACAGCCTAGCTTGTGGAAAAGCGCCTGGGAATGATGGAATACCACCAGAGGTTCTAAAGAGTGGCAAGACAGCTTTACTCCAACCATTGCACAAGATTCTGTCCCTCTGCTGGGAACAGGGCTTCATCCCCCAAGACCTAAAGGATACAAATATAGTGACACTATATAAAAATAAAGGTGATAGGAGTGATTGCAACAATTATCGCGGCATTTCACTCCTTAGTATTGTAGGAAAGACCCTTGCCCGCGTTTTACTAACACGTTTACAGAGCCTAGCATCCCGTGTCTATCCAGAATCTCAGTGCGGTTGCCGGTCCGGTCAGTCTACCATAGACATGGTGTTCTCCATACGACAGCTCCAGGAAAAATGCAGAGAGCAGCAGATGCCACAATACATTGCCTTTGTGGACCTTACAAAAGCCTTCGACTTCGTCAGTGGAAACGGGCTATTCCAAATACTGGCAAAAATCGGCTGTCCCCCTCACCTACTTGCCATCATCAGACAGTTCCATGAAAATATGCTTGGCACAGTGCAGTTCGATGGAGCTAAGTCAGAGGCCTTCCCTGTCAGCAGCGGAGTTAAACAAGGTTGTGTTCTCGCACCAACACTCTTCGCAATATTCTTCTCTGTACTTCTTCGATACTCATTCAAGGATAGCAGTGAGGGAATCTGGTTACATACCAGAGCTAATGGAGGACTTTTCAACACTGCCCGCCTCCGAGCCAAGACCAAAACGACAGATGTCCTAATTCGAGAGCTACTATTTGCGGAAGATGCGGCACTAACAGCACATACAGAATCTGGTTTGAAAAAAACTCGTGTCAAGCTTCTCCAATGCCTGCAAAGAATTTGGTCTGCAAATCAGCTTGAAAAAGACAAACATCATGGCCCAAGACACTCGACCTCCTCCTACCATAAATATCGATAATGAAAATTTTAGGTTGTGGATAGCTTCACCTACTTGGGATCCAAAGTCTCTAATACACTGTCCATTGAAGAATAAATAAACAGCAGCATTGGCAAGGCAGCTGCAACAATGGCTAAACTAAATAAGCGGGTCTGGTAAAACACCAAGCTAACGGAGAAAACCAAACTGTGCGTCTATCGAGCCTGTGTCATCAGTACACTACTATATGGGAGCGAGACATGGACCACTTATACATCACAAGAGCGNAAAGAATGAGCCCCGGCCGCATCCCGAAGGACCTCCTATGTGGTGAACTTGCTTCAGGAAAGAGGAAAACAGGTCGCCCACGCTTGAGATTTAAAGATGTCTGTCAAAGGGACATGAAAGCAGCCAAAATACATACAAGTGACTGGGAGTGTAAGGCAGAAGACCGATCTACGTGGCGCACATTTGTCAAAGAGGGCGTCATAGTAGCCGAGGAGCGAAGAATGGAGGAGGCTGCAGACAGAAGAGCTAGGAGAAAGGCCAAAACATTTGGAAGCACAGAACTCGTGTGCAAAAACTGTGGTAAAGACTGTCACTCAAGGATAGGACTGCACAGCCACTCGAGAAAATGCAACCCAACCCAACGGTGATGCACCATCGTCTCGCAAGACCGAAAGATGCCGAATCTATGAAATACACCAACTATATTGATAAACTTTAAATTTTTAGAGCCTAGCTGTGACCTCAGATGTGCTGAATAAACATTGTTGTTAAATTTAAAATGCCTTAAAATCACATAAATCTAGGGCCTATCAATTATTGCTTAAAAATATTCATTTCATCAAATGTAAAATTCTTGTCTAAATTTGCTAAATTTGACATTATGAAAATATTTTCATCATAAGGAATCAATATTTTGTATTTATACATTGATTAAGAGGCTCGTTTTTGTATCTTAAGATTTCAATTTTTATAATTTGCTTGTTTGAGAGGACAAAACCGATTTTTTGGTGCAATCTAAAGAAGGTGCTTAAAAAAATTTTAAAGCTTTTTTGTGACCGCCAATTTAGTATTCTCATGAAGAAAAGCCCACGTAAAAACATAAATGACTGACTGCTGCTAACATACAGACCTTCAGGAGCTTGAATCTTTTAATTGGCGTTATTTCCCCAATTTTTGGACCAGACAAACTGGTAAAAAACACATTTATTTAAATGTCTGTATTTTTTTTTTTATCACTAGAAAGTTTAAGAAAACTTATTTTCTTGTGTATTTTTATAAACATATTTTACATCAGCTTCTGAAAGGTTTTTATTTATATTAGAAAAGATGATAATCTCTAAATATTTAAATCGAATAAGAAAAAAATTCATTTTATGAGTAAATTTGGAAAAGTCCGAGACCCAGGGGTAAAAGATATAACTTTTTTTTAACGTATAGATCTAATACAAATTTTCTAGTAGATATTAAAAATCTCAATGCATGTAAATAAATATATTTTTCGTTCTTTCAATCAAACTATCATTCTATTTAAAAAAGAAATTTTCTTCAAAAGCAGACTGACCATTAGGATCTTGAATCTTTTATCGTCATTTTTTTCCCCCTTTTTTTAACCAGAAAAACCAGTCAAAAATACAGTTATTTAAATGGTCTTTATTTTGTCTTTTACCTCAATAAAGTGACATTTTTAGCTGTTTTTATCCCCTCTCGACTTCGTATAAAATACGTTCTAGCTGTAATAGATATGGCTCAGACACCATAATTGAATATAAAGAATTTAAAAAGGTGTCGATACAAATTTTAATAGAAAAAATGGAAAATGTAAAAATAATGTGAAAATTTTTAAAAATTGGTAAAAAAGGGACATTTATAAACAAGCTTTTACTTTAATGCACTAAAAAGGACAAAAGAAATTCTTAGCTTAAGAAAAAAAAAGTGTGGGAGCCATACATAATTGTTTTTTTTAAAAATAAATATCCTGCATGTGTACACGACTGTCTCGGGAATTTCGTCTCCTTGAATCGCACAAGTAACATTCTTTATGTACTCTAAATCAGTGTGCTCTAGAGACACACACTATATATATGCTTGACAAATGATTGTATGTTGACAGATTGTGACAGATGGTGTTTCATAACTAGTAGCAACACCATAGATTTCCAATGCTTGGCGACAACACTTTTATTATCTCTGCAGCAAAGAATCAGCTCTGAATGATATTCTCAATTTTCCATTATTTTAGCTAAATAGAACCAACACAGGCTGTAGGCCCAGGTACTTTGTTGACTATCTCGTATACTTATACTCTCTGAATTTGGTGATTGTCGTAGGTCTTCATTCCTTTTGTTTGGAGCTAAGTGGAGGCATGGTGGTTTGTTACTTAGCACTGTAAAGTATACGGTAAAAATTCTGATTTTACTTTAAAAGCAATATTAAATATTTCTTAGCCGACATTTATTAGTTTATTTATATTTGATTAAGCCGTGCATTTGCAAAAAATAGAATTTCAGATGATTTAAACCCGATTTCTTTAATGTTTAGCTTTTTAATGCATTTATAATATAATGTTTATACATTAATATTTAAATTAAAGCATGTATGTTTGAATTATGTTTGTATGTACTTAGGTATGCATTTATGTAGGTACGTATGTAAGCATGTATGTATTGATTTTGTGTATGTATCTATGTATGTGTGTGTATTTAAGTGATAGTTTTGCTTGTATGAATGTATGTATGTATATATGTATCACATTTTCAGTCACGACATGGTCAATCAATATACAGGAGTGAAAACATAAGAGGGTTACAATTGGCACAAAGTTTATCCCACTTTTAAATGCATGTGGTTCTTCGTATAGAAGTTTGCCCTGGCCCTTTGCAAAGTATATCTTCAAGTACCTATTAAAACTTTTTAGGGTTTAGGTAGTCCACTTCCGCAGCAATGCGCGGGTATATTTCTAGTATTTGATCGAGGCCCGAAATGGGAAAATTTGCGAAATTACATGCGAATTCGCGAAGTGGCAAATGTTGCTGTAAATCTTTCGTGAAATGGCGTGGCTTGAGTGGCCAAAGTCCAAAGAAAGAAGTCACGAGCAGACTGAAGTTTGACTATTATATCTGCATACTTGACATTGATTGTTACTTATAAAATTAATTACAGGAGTGAAAATTATTAACTATAGCAAACTATTTCTTTTTGTGATCACTTTTTGTCACAGGATAAACTTCTAAGGCATTTTAAATTTCACAGATGTTTGTAATTCATGCATTTTCTGCAAATTGCTGCGCACTTAGTTCCTTTCATTTCATCGAGTGTTGCCTTGGCCACCAGTCTGTGATTGGGTAAGGCGCGAAGATTCACTATTAAATTTGTTTGAGAACACCATATTTCACTAGCTTCTGAAGCCCTCCTAAACGTCCATGACACCTGAGAGAAAGCTTCTTAGATCACTATAACAACTGTAAAAATGTGGTATATTGACACGGACGTTAAATTCAGCTTTCGTTGATGTGAATTTATCATCTGAATTTCTTAGCCTCTTTGAAGCTTGACCTCGCCATGTATTGTGAGCAGCAGACCTATTATTCCCGATTTCTTGCTTATTACGACTTGACTCAAAGTGATTTTATCTCCATAACCTTAACTACTGATTCCACCAATTACGTCCAATTCTTTAACGCAGAAATCACAAAAATGGGCGATTTACACTATTTTCATACACACTGCACACGTTTTTTGCATATTTACAGTTAATCAACAAGCTTGATCTGGTAAGCTTTTAAAATATTATTTTATGCATCAGATTACCATAATACTTAGGATTTCTTAAAATACAGTTTCCCGAAAATTTCTGGCCCAAGTGATTTTAAAATGTACCACTTATTTATTTCGTTGAATTTATTTTATTTATTCTGATATCGTTGCAACGCGTGACGGGTCAGCTAGTTTATTTTTAAAGAACAAACATCTTAGAAATGATAAAAAGAATTTATTATTATAATGTATTGCATTGAACTGTTTTACTTTAAAAACAATACAACAATTAATCCAAGGGTAGCACCGACGGATGTAAAGTAGACGGACGTTGCAGGGTTCTCAGTCAGCTCAAGGAGAGGCCCCATGACAGCCGAGGTAATGATCAGACTACATGGGAGCATGGATGCTACTATAGCAATAGCCACACCAGTGTTCTTACTTCCGTCCTGGTGAGAGGGAAGGGGTGGAATTAAAATGTTTAGTTTGATAATAACAACAAGTGTAAGAGGTAAAGCCTGAAATACAATGCATTGTTTTTTCTTTTGTCGGTTAAAAGGTTAAAATAAAAGATAAATGTAATCTAAGTTCTGAAACTGTGTCATCTAATCTTTTAGAATGATGTCATCCAATATATCATGGTGGTGTCATTCAATCTCTGATATTGGTGTCATTCAATCTCCGAGAGAGGCGACATCTAATCTCTGAGTGTGATGTCACATAATCTCTTAGAGTGGTGTCAGCTAATTTCAAGGAGCGGTGTCATTTAATCACTGATAATGGTGTCATTTCATCTATAAGAGTAAATTCATTTAATCCCTGAGAGTGGTGTCATTTAACATCTGAGAGTGGTTTCATTTAATCTCCGAGAGAGGTGTCAATTATAATCCTAAGTGTGGTGTCATTTAATCCCAGACAGTAGCTTCATCTAATCTCTGAGAGGGGCGTCATCTAATCTCTAAGAGTTGAGTCCTCTAATCTCTGAGAGGGGCGTCATCTAATCTCTAATGGGGTTACCCATTCAAAATGCCTCAAAATTTTCGTCATAATGCCCGCTGTTCACAATTACTACCATTAGCCTTTTACTGCTTTGTTTATTGGGAAAATGCAAATTTTGATGTAATGAGTCAACGATGGGAAAAGATGACTTTGAAATACTGCTGTAGAACAGTGTTGTAAAAACAATGAGCAGAGCGGTGCTAAGGTGATTTTTTAGGGGTGGGGAAGCGCTAATGGTATAACGACATGGCGGGTTAATTCTAGTTCATAGCTGTAGCTGACAACTGTTTTTATTAACTAAACTTTTAAGAACTTGTCCCTAATTAGTGGACCCATCCCCTAGCCTTTATTTTTGTAATACAGTGAAGATTTTTCAATGACTAAAATATGATTTTATTTTTGTTAAAAAAAAAACTATTTAAAAAAAACAACAACAGAACGTAGCAGGTGTTTAGTTTTTTTTAAGTATGGTGGGGATAGGATATTGGAGAAATATGTTAGTGGGCGGGGGTGGGGGATAAATAATAGAAATTGGCGCGTTTCAATCAGTAACAAAGATGAGCGGCGAATTTCAAAGTCAAAGCCAAGATCATTAGCCATTCCTAGTTATCACCCATGTGTCCTATTTTGTACATACTGAGTGGACGGACCCACCCCCATCATTTATTTTTGTTATTATAGTGAAAATCATTCAACAATTAAACTATTTTTTTCAAACTATGGTGGGGATATGAGTGAAGACACGTGTGAGTGGGGGGGGGGGATTAGATAAAGAACATTGACAGGCTCAATCGGTAACGAAGATGTTCGGCGTATTACAAAGCCAAGGTCATTCCTAGCCCTTCCTAGTTAATAGTAGTCATCGGCGTTGTGTTCTATTTTCCTTACTGGAACAAAAAAAAATGTATCAAAATACTTTGTAGTTTGTCTGGGCCGTGTTTTATTTCCGTTCACGCTTATTTCTTTTTAAGCGTTTTCATGTTAAGACGTATTTCACAGTATATATTTAAAATCACAAGTTTAATTTGAATAATTATTCGCGAGCGCCATTTTACTACCCAGGTAGTTTGCTCGGCAACGGGTACCCGGGTCCCGGGTTCCCTTTAACAGGCCTAGTTGGGGGTGGATTCATCAAAACCAATACTGAATCTTGAGTTCACTTTTGTTGTTCCTACACATAATAACATGATTTTCGTAGTGTAGAGTTTATTAGATCCACTGGAGATCCTGGGTTCAACCCTCAGCACATTTTTTTTTGTATTTCAAAAATGTTTATTTTTGTGCCCGTTCCTTTACAACTTTTTATTTGTACATGACCATGTTTTGAATGTATTTCATGAAAAAAACGTTTTGTTTACTGTCATGACAATGACTGCATTGAGTAAATGTTTGTTTTTATCGATTCTACTTTCTTCGTGCTGCAATGTGTGCCTTTCTTTCCCCACTTTTATTCAAAATAAAAATATTTTTAAAAAAGTTTTTAAGATACCACGTTTTGTGAACTAAAAAGAAGAAAATAAATTTTTTCTTGGGCTATGTTGGAACTTCCCTTCCCCTGGGCTGAGCCAGAACTGTTTTGTTGGATGCACATTGTGGACATTTTGTACATACANTGTATGTACAAAATGTCCACAATGTGCATCCAACAAAACAGTTCTGGCTCAGCCCAGGGGAAGGGAAGTTCCAACATAGCCCAAGAAAAAATTTATTTTCTTCTTTTTAGTTCACAAAACGTGGTATCTTAAAAACTTTTTTAAAAATATTTTTATTTTATACTTTTAAGTTCAAATTTAATGTCTTTAAGACATTGGAAATAACTAAAAAAATGAAAATTCGCTGGTTATGTTACTTCCCTTGAAATTTTCATTTGAAATTTTCATGTTAATGACGTCATACATCTTTATTTTTAGTATAATTACTATAATTAAGTAGAATTGAGTACTATAATTAATGAAATATTAAATTGTCATGTGAATCAAGTATGCATGCAAAATTTCATCAAAATTGGATGATCAGAAGTGGTTCAAAAAAGGAATTCAATTTTTGCCCCGGAAAGACAGACAAGAAAGCAAACTAAGAAAAACGTGGTAAAATGGCTGCCGCTTCGAAAGTATTTAATGGGAACAACACTTCATTCACTGATATATCAATTCCTGATTCAGGTAACTGTTTCCATCGGTCGCATATTTATGGAAAAATGTAATTGACGAAACAGTTGCTTTCGAACTTTGCAATATGCCTATAAACGTGCTTTCCTTTGTTCTCCATGACACTCCCATTAACAATACCATCAGTTCATTAATACTTCAGGAGTTTACGGTGATATATAATTATCACAATGTCCGAAATACTTCCCGCCAGTATCATTACTTACTTCAGAGAACGTCTTCATACCTCTCCTTGAGTTTACAATTCCGATCAACATTTGTCTATGCACCTGCTCTTCAGCGGCCCCTCCGATCATGGGCATTATGAAGTACTATTGCCTTTCACACGTGATGACTTTGTGGGGACATCCTTTGATAACGTAGGTATGTCCACAATAATTTTACAGACACTTGATCACGCTGATGTGACGGCACCTTGACACAATATTTTTCCTGAGATACATATATAACCACATTTTAAAACACAATCAAATAATTGAACGGATTCCACATATAAATTTCAATGCACCATTTGTTATAAATCATTCCGACTTCAGAGATCTATTAAGACACATTTACGCACATACTGAACTGAACCAACGAATTCCTCACCTTTTGTTCCCATTTCATAGTGCTCTCAAGAGCACGTTTAACAACACACTCGACTGAAAGAATGGATTCCGCTGAAGAATTTAAATCAACTATTTTTTCACCATTTGATAGGTTATTACGTAGCCTGCAGGTGACAAGCAGCTAATCGGAGGAAAATATATACTACAGCGAAGGGATATCCAACAAATCCTCTCTGTCATAAAGCGTGGCTCCCGAATTCTTAATGTCACCAGTTTCATGTCCTTAAACTGACAAATATTTATATCTATATCCATCCATCCATCCATCCATCCATCCATCCATCCATCCATCCATCCATCCATCCATCCATCCATCCATCCATCCATCAATCCGTCCGTCCGTCCGTCCGTCCATCCATCCATCCATCAATCCGTCCGTCCGTCCGTCCGTCCGTCCATCCATCCATCCATCCATCCATCCATCCATCCATCCATCCATCCATCTATCTATCTATCTATTTATATTTTTCACTAGCCTTAAAAAAAATAGATACCTATAACATGTTAATTAAATCAGTTTAAGGCCAAGGATGATGTCAAGTTCAATTCAAATGACATACCAATTTTTTTTAGAACGAGTTCTTGAAGCATGTTAGCTACAACAGATGTTATATAATAAACTAACCCACTTCTATACCAGTTAAAATATTAATCTCCTATTGAACAATTTTACGATGACATACAAAGCGAGATAGTTTTTGTGCAGTATTTTTTCCCCAAGACTTTATTTTGAGCGGTACGCCTCCAAAACTATTTTATTGTCAAACTACGGTGCGCACATTTTTGTTTGCACATATTAAATTTGGTTGTGGCTTTGTTACGGGTACTTTCTTTATTTGAAAGATACGTAGAAAATGTTTCTTTACAATTGTTACACGATGCAAGGGATTTATCTTTTTCAAGTGTAAATTAAGTTGTGAATTCTGTTAAATTCTGTTATGATACATATTTTGTTATTAATTAAAAATTCTAATTATAATTCTGTAATTATTGTGTAAATTTTATGTGAAAAGCGATGGCCAAAGTCAAATATTTCTAATATAGAGATAAACATAAACCATATGTAATTAAATGGTATTCTAGGGGACAGTCAGATATCCGACATGCAGGGTTATCCGGCATGCCGTAAATGCGGACCGAATATGGATATTTTTGCCAATATTTTGAATCGGCAAATACTTATCGCAGAACCGAATAGTATCCGGATATGAGTGCAGTAAGAAATTTTTATTAATCAAATTAAATTAATATTAATGTTTATAAACAAATATATAAAAAGATTTTTAAAATAACTAGAAAATTGCGGTACTCGGTGAGATACATAGTAAATTATAATGAAACTTAAGATAGTTGTTATTGTTCCCATAAAGGTTTCGAACATATTTTTTTTTAAAAATAACACTTAAAGAAGACCGGAAGCTAAAGAATTAAACTTTTCTTAAATGAGCTACACAAAAAGTATTTTAAAATTAACAGTTGTCAAATTGAGGATGGATCTTTACCAAACCTGGTCTATAAAAATGTGATTTTCCATATTAAACCTCTATCAGGTATTAAACAACAGGTATCAATTTTTTTGGATCTAGTGGTCCTTTAAATTGATTTCGTAAATTGAAAGCTGTATTTCACATTAGATTTAAATAAATCTTGACAAATATTGACACATATCTCCATCATTACCTAGATTAAAATTAACTGGACTATCTATTAAATCTATATCTTACACGCCTTTATAGGCCCGGGGAACTTGAATCTATTTTTCTCTGATGTAAGATGAATAAATATTTATTTATCTGATGCCATGAACATTTAGAAAGTTATGGAGTATGTTGATATGAATTTTTCTAAAATATTATTTTATCAAATTAACATGTATTAGAGAACGTGGCCCAAAAAGGTACTTTACATCAGTGCCCACTAGGTAAATGGATTAATCTTGGCCAAATTTTGTATATGAAATTAGATGGCCAATATTAAAATTCTAAATGCTACTAAATTCCAAATGTCAACTCCTTGAGGGGGTAATTTATTTTGTCCGCTAAAATTTTAACCCTAAATTACACAATGTGACCGTTTGGTTACAAAGCGAAATAATTATTATTTCACTACTAATTTATTAGTTTTAAATTTTTTAAAGTGATTCCCCTTTTATTTTAACATGTTTTGAACTTTTATCCCGGAGAACTCTTCTCTTAGACCGTTTTGTATTTTTGTAAGAACGACTTTTAGAAGATCACAGTGGGCTAAATTACTGTCTACTGAATCTAGTAAGTACAAGTGTTTATTTTTTTATCAAATAATGAAAATTTCTGATCTAAAAAAATATAAATGATAAAACTAATGTTTATACAGTAATAATGTAAGCTTAAGTTTGATATTTGTCATAAACGTTTGATAATATATGAAAAAAATGATATGTTACCATATGGTAACAGTGCGTCTATGTGGTTGATTTTTTTCCTGTAGTTTTTCTTGTTGGAATATGACAACTTACCAAATAATAAATCTTTATAAGCGATACAATTGTTTTATTCATAAAATGTTTTTAAATATCTAATATTTATAATGTTATCCTTTAATACTTTTATAAAATTATCAAGTTTATGATCTGTAAATAAATTAAAAAGTCTTTTTATAAATAGCATTATTAGAAGTATTTGATGATTATCAATAATATACAATAAATTTTTATGTATATATATATTTTTTTTTTTTTGGTTACATTTGATAATGTTGTTTTTCTCTTCTGTAGAATTCAAATATCATTGTCATGGATCCATCATGGTTTATGGAAGAATAAAGATGTACATATGATATCCGGGCCGTTCGTAATGACTCTGATGATAATGAGCTAT
>MUZC01000404.1:356739-403273 GCA_002072015.1 Radix auricularia | reverse complement strand
TATATATATATATATATATCAAACAAATATAACCCAAAAATTTTAAAAAATAAGTGTGAGTTGTTCTGTTACAACAGTGATTAATAACTTGAATTATACTGCTGCAACATTCTGTCATGTAAATTAGAATCGGTTATAAGAGCTTCTGGAAAACATTGTGCGCCATTTCCTTAGCTTTATTACAAGTGAGGAATAAACAACTCGCAATTATTTTTATTCAAGTGGATATGAATATGACACTAGTTCAGGCATGGTTGATCTATGGGGATGCCTGTAGTAATCCAAATGTGACAAAAATATCCTTGCTCTACTTGATTTCAAGACCCAGATTGCTATATGCCCAATGAAAAAGGTAAAGTAAGGTTTAGAAAATGTGGTCATCCCTCATT
Source organism: Radix auricularia (assembly GCA_002072015.1). Classification (NCBI taxonomy): domain Eukaryota; kingdom Metazoa; phylum Mollusca; class Gastropoda; family Lymnaeidae; genus Radix; species Radix auricularia. The sequence continues at coordinate 402,884 of MUZC01000404.1, read as the reverse complement.
GGATATAGAGCCAAATAAATGAGAGGTCCTACTGCAGCTGTTCCACCCATATCAGTTAGACCTGAATGTTTCGCGTTTTCCTGATCTAATTTGCACAAAAAAGTTACACGGGAACAAGTTACAAAGGATTTCTTTAGAAATAAGGTGTATAAAAAAGTCAAATATAATATTCACCATTGCATGAAGCATAAGTCAAACAGTTTCACCAGCCTCAAACATGCTTTTTTATGTACATGTATAAATGTTTATTGGCCTTTATGTAGGAATTTTTATTTTCAAAAATAAGAGATTCTCCATTTTATTTATTTTTTAATTTTTTTTTCTTTCTAAAATAACTATTATTATCATCCTAATTATATTTTTCAGCATTATATTTAACATATAAGGATGTATTTGTAATAAAGTTAATATTTACACTAGTTTGTGTTCAGGATTAAATCATCATCTATCAAAATTATTATTGTTGTCATGTTCTATTTTATTCTGTTTTTATTAATTTTTTTTACCATATAGACGCATTGTGACCATATGGTAACATACCATCAAAATCAAAATTTGATAAAAATACTGTATTTTTCTTCCATATAATGTTTATATAGACTCTATGTCCAATACACATATAATATCCAGTCAAATATTTTTTTCCCATGAAAACCTAAAAGAGCGTAATAGAGGGTTAATGTTTTGTTCCCCATTAAATTTTTGACAACATTGATAAATATTGACTCATAGCTTCATTATAAATCCGATTGAATTAATGTGGCTTTTAAACTTAGCATCTTGCACCGATTTTTACACAAATTTGCCAAATTTTGAAAAAACAACAACAAAAGAACCGTGATCCAGTTTGAAATTATCAAGTGTTTTAAAATATACATCTTAAATCAATTACCCTAGTAGCCCTTAAAATCATTGTTACCTCAAATAGGCTGTATAAATATTGTTTATTCATTCAATCGCTATGAAATTTAAAGAGTTGTTGTGTACGGTTATGTATTAACAGTCAGTTGTCAAAAATGTAATTTTTTTTTGTTTTTATAAAAGGTATGATAAAAAGCGACGACTGGATAAATGGATAGATCTTGAAGAAATGTTGGCAAATAAGGCCCGTTTTAAAATAGGTCAACACCTAAATTCTTCTCGTTAGGGGCTGAGTGCACAAATTTTATTTTTCGTGAACTCTTAAAATGTTTCCTAATTTTACTTTAAAAATCTTGACAAATATTGACCCATATCTCGATTGTAATCCATATTGAATGTACAACTTCCCCGGTCTTGTCCCAGGTCTCTTAATGTCATTTTATTCCAAATTTGATTTTTACACAACCTTGACATATTTGTACACACGAATATATCCATCATGATTCAGATTGAAATCAAAAGGTCAATCTACAATTGCACTGATAAGGCTAAGAAGCCACTAATGCTTTTAAAATATATTCTATACGCCTTAAAATATTAATTAGTTAACCTATCCTTAAGAGACTTTAGAAACTTGTTGAATGCACACCCGCCACAACGTAAGCTATTCGATCAAACTATGTATAGAAGAGTTCCTGTCCGCAAAATTTCAAATTTTCCATCGTTAATATAAATCTCTTCTGATAGTTCTAGGGAGCTCAAATTTTTTTACGACAGATAGATCATGGGTGATAATGCATTGTTTCAAAATTTCAGATCGATCGTATGTACTGTAATTAAACTAATGCTTTTTAAGTTTATCTCTATATAGCATCTGTATCCGACTGCTATTGTTGACATCCACGTGCCACCGGTGTTCACCTGGTGACCACATCTCCGTAGTATTAAAACGTTGGGGAGGGGGTGCTTATGAGGTATTAGGTATAAAAATTAAACATTTAGAATTAAGAAGGCAAAAGAGACAGCATGGGGTAAGAGAATGAATGAACTGCATATGTAAAACCCCATAAGCACCTGCACCACGTTTTTAGTCATATTTTACTCTTAGATTTAAAAAATAGAGCTAAAAAAAAGATTTAAAAAACACATATTTTTATAATTGGACTAAAAAGGAGAAAATAATTTGAAACTGATAAGTTCAAGTACTTTATTTAATATGACTAAAGCAGGGGTGCTTAACCTTTGGGCCATTGACGGCCACATAATTTTTTTTTTTTTAGTCTACGGCCGCCAAACATTTTCACTGAAAATCAAAACGATCACTATTACAACTTTACCTTTTGCAACATTCAACGCGAGATAATAATGACGTCATCATATTGTATTGTTGGCAAACACAGTGCTTCATTACAAAAAAAAAAATTTCAATTGATATTTTCTTATTTATCTACAATATTGAACATTGTCATATAAACCTAACAGTGTCCTAACATCATGCTTGTCATACACGTACAGCATAAGGATATATGTAAGTGGCATTAGTACACTGAGAACACAATAATTCAATAAGTCATAAGCTGATTCAGTAACACTATACATGTAACATAGCAATCCAGAGTCAAGAAATTAGTGGCTGCCTAGCTCTTGGATGTTTGCCGAGAGTCGCGCAAAGTCCGGGCACTTGCTGGAGATCATCAGTCGTATTCCTGACACCAGATTGATATTTGTTCTTGAGATATTTGTAAGTGCTTCCAAACAGAACTAGAGTGTTTCTTGCCATTTTGCGGAGTTTGGGATGCCCCACAGCTACTTTCCATGTCTCCAGTAGATCGTTTTTGTCCTCGAATTTTTTTCACAACCTGCTTGTTATATTTTAGTTCGATCAGTTCCCTGGCTCAACAAAATGTGGAGAAGCAACGAGTATCAAATTTTATAGGATTTTGTCGAAATCCTGAAAACGTTCTGCGAAATCAAGAACAACGTGTCGAGGACGCCTGAAAGTTCGTAGACAGAATTTTATTTTTTCATATTTCATGGCTCTCGCAATTCGGAATGTTATGCAAATCAAATTTAGGGCACAGCGCTTCGTGATGAATAATGCAGTCCAGATTTATGAGCTGGTCATTACCGTGATCCTTGAAAACATAATCGGAAAATCTAGACACTATTCAATTTTTCTTACAAACCATGGCAGGCGCGCCTTCTGTGTAGATGCCTCGCAGATGCTTCAAATCGACGTGAGAGTCGATGCAAACTTTTCAACAGTAAAAAATATGCCTTCTTGAGTTTGAGTAACGATTGTCTCCATAGAGAGCAGATCATGGCAAAATTCTAATGTTCGGAATAGGGAGCGAATGAGTATGAGTGGCTTCGCTGAATCTGACACGTCTGTAGCTTCATCAACAGCCAGTGCAAACAAGTTGTTCTCCTTGTTAATCTTTGCCTGCATGGAGAGTTTTAGATGCTCGGCAATATTACTTTGATGGCGTTGCAAGATATCGCGTAACACAGAAATCAAAGAATAATCCTTTTCCTTACAAAGGTAAATGCATTTAACAACATCCATGATACCACTTTTTACGAGTTCCCATCGGAAAAGGCTTTCCAGCGACACTGAGATGATAGGCCACTCAATAGGATGCTTCAACGCACTTATTCGACATGATCGAGTTCTGTTGTCGGACATTCCTATTTAGATTTTCCAAGCAGAACTTCCTTGATCACCTTGTAACTGTGCATAGTTGTGTGATGCGTGTCAGCGAAAATGTTGCTTGATAGGAAAGGGTGCGGGCTTGTAATTGGTGTTAACGGCCTCCAGGTGCGTCTTTCACCGTGTCCAACACCTGTTGTGACAATCAACAATTCATTAAACCAACAATTGTTTAATTTCTCAAGGCCAAATTTATTTTAAAATTTTTGTTATTTTCATATCTTTAAACAAAAACCGATCAATTATTTTTGCTATTTCGGTTAAAAAATAACTCAACGACTAATTCCATTCAAAATCCTAAAAACAGAAAATGTTGTTTCGGTTTTTTTTTTTTTTTTCGTTTTTAAAAAAAAAAAATTTTTTAAAAAAAAAATTGTTTTTGATAGGAGTGGAGCGAAGAGTGGGGGGGGGTAGTTAAACATCATTGGCTCGGCTCAATCGGTAACTGAATGTTGCAGGTGTATTTCATAGCAAATTAGTTGTCCTGAGATATCATAGAAGCAATGGTATTATTATTATTATTAACATAAACACAGGCTCTCTTTTATTTCCAAACCACTTGGATTATCAAATGCGCGGTCGTTTTTGCCTTAACTGATTGATTCTAAGGACAAAAATATTTTTGTGATTGCTTTTTTTTTTCATCTTCAGAGAGAAAAAATATGAATCAAAATTCCAAAATACAGTAAAGTCTGTCAAAAACCTTATTTTATTTCCCAGATATTTCTTGAGCGTTTTCGTGTTAAACGTATTTCACATCTTATATTTCACAAGAGACAATTTAGTTTGATAAATTATTCGAAAACCTCAATGTGAACAGGACAGAGCCACATGCAGCTCGTTAGCTTTGGATTGATCACCGTTGATTTACCCAACAATATTTCAACACGAACAAACGTTAGGTTATTTGCAAAATTGAAAATATTTCATCCATGGAAAAGAACGAAACCAAAGTAAAGATGCAAAATGCTTAGGAGTCATACTAAATGAACAACTATCATGGAATCCCCATGTCAATGAAGTTATTTAAAAATCTAACTAAACGTTCGGTTTTGTAAAAAGAAACTTTTGCTAATATAATAAAGACATAAAACTAAAATGCAGTCTCACCTTGGTGAGACCAATACTAGAATATTCATCTCCTGTATGGAACCCACTGAAAAAAAGAAAACATTGATAAATTACAAAAAATTAAAAGAAGAGTTCCCAGAGTAATAACTGGAGAAATATCAAAATAGACAAGAATAACATCATTCGTTAAATCATTAAACTTTGAAACACAAGAGAATAGAAGAAACAAGAGTAAAGTAGTATTATTTCGTGACAAAGATGCCTATGATATTTTATTTTCGCACTAAGCTCAATGTTATAAGCACCTAGCGCTTACTATTTTTTGTGCAGAGCAGTGCCTTCAGCCATTGGATAAAACTCTGGAGGCTAATTACTTTCACAAAATGATTATTCTAGATGCCCTTAGAAGTTAGAAAATATTTCGTTTTCTTCTTGTATAAAATTATAATTATGAAGATACGACCCGCGGCTCATCATAGATAGTGCAAAGAATATGTTGGGGATGAGAGAAGGGAAACAAACAGCAAAAAATTAAATGGAAAAAACGTAAACAAGGTAAGGGTTAGCCTGACAGGACGTAACAAAACAACGAACGTTTCGGCAAAGAGCATTTTTCTATGGACATACAACACACAAATAAACCGAATATAAAAATTAAAAACTTAGACTCGGTGAAATAATCTAAGTGATGTAAGATATACAAGGAGAGAAAGGCCGTGGGGAATGACAACACAGAAAGCTTAACGAAAAATTAAAGAAGTTGAAAAAACTGGAGATGAAAAAAGGAAACAAAAAATGTAATAAAAATAAAATAATAACAACAGAACAAACATCAAGTAGCAGTCAGGAGGTACAAACAGCAGCAGGAAGTAACAAAAAGCGATTAAACGTGAAGACATGCGCACCGTAGTTGTGGTTACCTGCTACCCAGCCTTTACTATTATCTCTTGCCAACGATGAATTGAGATTGGCCAAACCTAGCGACGCTTAGACATGTTAGTGAAAAATTAGGAAAAAAACGGATAGAAAAAAATATTTTAATAAAAATTCAATGTTCCCATACGGGCTTCAACCCAGGACTTCCCGCGTGCATGGAGAAAGGGATAACCACACTTCTACCAATAATATGTTATTATGCGAAGGAACAACGCAAGTCAAAGCAAAAAAACATTGTTTGCAACCCCCCCCCTTTCTTTTTTTTCCTTTTCACACACAGCTCTGCTTGCAAACTGTAATTTGTCGACCTCAGCGAGGGTCATTTGTCTTGCTTACTTGCACATACTTGCTTGGATGAAATATGTACATAGATGCATATCTGATGGTAATCAATATATATAATTTGCAATGCATGTTTTGTTTGTCTGTCTGTCCGTGATGCAGCGCACCAAAAATACTCAATAAATATATAATTTGTAATTGTTCAGTACGTGTAATTGTTCGTCAAGCATGTTCATGTCAGCGACGACGGTGTTGCTGCGATAGGCTTTTGAGCGTCGATGTGAAAGACGATCATTTTCCCTTATTTTGCTTCTTTGTTGATCTGTTAGTGCAGCACGGCAATGCGTTGACGCTGTACGTGTATTTCCCGTTGATGAGCAGTGTCATCCTGTGACCTGTTGCGACGCAGTTCTCGACGCCTTGCATTAATACGCCGCGTAACTTCTTCAATATTGACGGCGGTACGCTGTATTTGCGGTGGCATGTTGAAAAGGAGAAACTTTAGTAATTAGCAGGACTGACGCATTTCAAGATGGCAACACAGTACTGAATGATAACCAAAAACTCAACCACATAGAACTGGTTTTGAACGTCTGCATAAATTTATTCATTGAGACACTTCAAGATGAGAACATAGTACTGAATGATGAACAAGGCACCCGCGTCAAAAATAACTCGGTTTGAACTTCTGCGTTAATGTATTCAATTTATCAATGAGATTAATTTTTTTTATGATTGGCTGTTGGAGTCTATAGGAGTATGAGGGACCAATCGTTATTGATTACTGCACATAAATTAGCCTTTTATTATATAGGATATCTAGGATATAAAAATAAATTACATTTTATGATTTTCAAATTAAGAAAGTGGGTTTTTCTAAACAACATATTCAATTTTCACAATAAAGTTTCATTAGGAAAATAAAACGTGACAACAGTTATTCTAGGAGTATTAGATTTATTTATATTAACTAATGAAAATTTAGAGTATAAAAGAAAATGAACACATCGAAAGTTTTATTAAAATTTTAATGATTTAATGTGAAAAATATTATATATATAAAAAAGCGATATAAAGCTTAGATTAAAATTTGGCTGCTCTTTAAATGTATAGAGCTTAAACAAATTTGTATTTAAAAAAATTGATGATCCATTTCAATTTACTATTGGAAATTGTCACATGAGATGTGATTGGCTGAAAAGACCAATTGATGAATCGGCTAGACCGGAAGGCTTGGAGCCAGATGGGAGTGTGTGTGTGGAAATAAAGGAGAGATATTCAATTTGTTTCACTGATACATATTAATATGTAAATAGAGTGTACATACATTTAAGTATCGAATTAAAGTTGTTATTGTTAACAAGGACTTCAATATTTTCTTTGAACGAAAGAATCTTCTATCAATTAACGCCTACTATTATGTAAGTGGCCGAAAGCCAAGTTTCAGAAATAAACAGCTAATATCCATTCTTTTTTCTGCCGGGGCCAAAATAAATTTTCTTAAAGATTTAATTCTTTATTCCCCATTCCATCTGACTCGATAAGGCCAAGTTGAAAAATATATCCATCATAATTCAGATTAAAATAAATAGGTTTTTGAACTTCACATTTTCCACCAATTGGACCAAGGGCCTTAATATGTTTGTTTGTTTTTTGTTGTTTTTTTTTAAATTATTTTTTAAAAAAAGTTTATATGCTTTAAAAATATATATATTTTTTTTTATTCTTTGACCAAAATGAAACTTTAGAAAGTTGTTGAGTAAGCATCCAAAAATGTTATATCATATACTTTTTTCAAAATCTCACTTATTAATGGCCGGGGACCAACAATTTCACATTCTCAACATGAGTCATATGAAAGGTATATAAACAATAGATAATGGTTAAATTTATATATCCTGACCGAACTAGGTATATAAAAATGTAATGGCCCATATTTAAGATCTATAACTAACTTAACTCCTTTTTGTCCACTTTTTCGTGACACGCGGCCAAAATTCCCTATCCCTTTTTTATTGGTAAACTTTAAAATGTTTTCAATTTTGACAAATATATCACATATCGCCATCGGGGTCCAGAATTAAGCTTTCAGGGCTTTGAACATTACATCTTGCATCGTTTTTGCCTGGGGCACTTAATTTAATTTATTCAAATTGGATTTTATATCACCTTGACAAATTTAAAAAATAAAAGCAATTATATCTACTTTGATCAAGATTAAAATTACAAAGCGTTTTAAAATGTACATCCTAAACAAATTAAATCTACGCCAGGCTGACCCTTATTGTCAATTTTAACGCAATTTCCATTGAAATTGCATTTATACGTTTGAAATGTCTGTAGAGCTTGCACATGCAGCTCCGATTAAACTATAACATATAGAGGGTTTGGGTCTTTTGCAAATATGCTAACGACGTCCCAACTGCCACAAAAATACCGAAAAAGTTTACTGGATTTTCAGGGAAGAATATTTAAAAAAACCAAAAAAATATCAGTATTGTGTCAATTTCTCAACCAATCATAACATCTATCGGGTTGAAACAAACGCCAAACAATAGCTAATAATATTTAGAAAAAAGTTGGAGAAGGAATTTTTGAAAAGTATCTTTACGTTCGACTCCCATAATCATAAGAGCAATTAGTATATCTCTTACTCACAATATTAAAATTGAAGTCCTCAGTAATCACAAATAAGTTTAATGCAGCAACTTGATGTATGTACAATTTTTAAAAGGTAAAAATTGTCAGAGACGACTCGAACACAGACATCTGCTCTCTCGTGCCTTCTCTTCGTTCAAATACAGTCTTTCAATGCATTCTGATTCTGGTCTATGCCATACTTAAGTCACGTGAACTCCCCACAACCACAAATTTTTATCACGTGACATTCAATCCCGTCCTTCAAATTTTTTTTTTTTTAAATTTTGGTTTTAACACAACAAAATTAATTTTAATTAACATATTCATTGTAAATGAACAATTCTTGTTTTGCATACAATATCTAGACATAGAAATCAAGAGAGAAAAATCTGCTTAACTTCAACAGTCTGTACCAAAAATAGAAGGAAACTGAAATTTTAACACACCTGTAATTTTGTGAAATTCGAATAACTTGTAACAATCAAAATACATAAAATAAAATATATTATGTAATAGAATTTCAAAAATAATGCTTTTGTAAATATTAACACCATCTCATACGATGTGTCCAAGAAAACTAATGCTCGAGTAACCCAATTTTAATTTGGATGGTTCAACTGTGAATCCTGACTATTTTAGCCGGAGAGACACTTTCCATATAAACTTGTATTTGGTAGATATGTTTTTCCTGGAATGTTGGAGATAACTGAGGTAAACTCCGACAATAGCCTCTTAAGTTGGGTTATCTGCCCTTGTAATAACTTTTAATTAATGCTTATATCGTTGACTGACTCTTTATGTGAATCCAGCGTTGGCACTTTGGTTCTTTCAGCATCATAATCGTTATCATAGTCATCTATTTCTTTGTCGACCGATGCAAGAGAACCGTGTAAAATATGAGTTTCTTCTTTCTGCGCTTTAGCTGTAAAGGGGGTGGGTGGGTTAGTTTCTCTTTCATGAAACTTCCAAAGTCTATTGACGTGGTATCTTTTCACTGATTTACCCTTTCTCACATGGACATTAAATTTTGATAATTTCCTATCTACCAAAAATGGAACTTCCCATAGCAGCATCAGTTTGTTGCCCTTTTTTGGTTTCAGTATTAGTACAATTCGTCATAGAAATCTATTGTCTGTATAAAGAGCACACAACGTAGTGCTACACATCGAAAATGGCGAATGTACGTTAAGCGACCTATGTAGGTCAGTCCTTGAACTTTGACTTTCGACACGTTGCTGATTAATATTACCATATATATACCCTAAACCTTCACAGTCGAAGTTTATTTACTGCCGTAGATGGCCTTTAATATTTATAAGTTTCAATTTTCAGCAGCTGTAGATTGTTCTCTACATCCTCTATTTATACCTTAGTCTTCTCTTGAGCAGTTTTCCTCGATAACAATATACATAAGAATAATAAAATAATTATACAATGTTATAAATTGGAGTATTACTCGATTCCATCCAAACTTTACATATCTATATTTTCACAGATTATGGAATTCGTCATTTTAGAAAGTAATTACGCGCTAAAATAGCTGCAAATATGTGACGTTCTTTTTTGACGGTCACATTCGTATGACATGGCTCATTGTTTAACTGGCATGCCCAAACAAACTGGCATCGTCAAATAAACAACACCCCGCTTTTAGCACTGAGCCGTAATATTTCCCGATCACTATTGATCAATCGGTCAACAGGTGCTAAACTATTTCTTAGGTGTCGCCACATTTCAGCAGCCAATCTCCCTTCCCGTGTAAGAACTATGCGGGTTGCTCCGTGTGGCACTGTAATAAGTCCTCATCTCGTAGATGATTGTTTGATCGCATTTGTTTGGACGTGGAATGGACTGGAAAACATTTCTGACCTTGTTTCCAGATACACTGCACTGGAAGACACATGTCTCGAAAGCGATCTTTAAACATGATCTGACGTCCGATTGCGTCATCGGGCGCTCGGTTTGTTGCAGAGCTGCACCTTCTCTCATCAATAAATTAAAAAGGGAAGTTTAAAAAAAAGCTTTAGTTGCATTTGCTTGCAGTAAATATTGGTGTATAATAGAATAATGCTATATAAATTACTAAATGAAGAAATTCAATCCGCAAATAAGTGACTTTAGTTACAGTGCTAAAGAATTGTTTTATATTGGAAAAATATCATTCAGGTACTTATCGCTGTACCGGTACTTTAAGGGCGATGCATAACGTTATTTATGTATATTTATTAATTTATAAATACTACAATTGGATTGATTAAGAAAGGGCGGTGAATTGAAGACTGCTAGGGAGGCCAAGTTTAAGATTCGCCATTGCATGTGAATTATAACATATATTTTAAATAGACCATTGTTATCATTACAGTGATAATTGTAACATCAAAAAGACTCAACTGATCAAACTTGAATTTAAATACACCGACATAAATTAGGTTCATTTAGAAGGATGGAAATCAATTAACATCAATTACAGATAAGCGTACAATCCATATGTAGCGTATAAAAGTTCACGTTACTTAATATTAATTTTGTACTAATTTAAATATGAATTTTTTCGTCGGATCAATTTTACGACACTCATTAATCGTAGAATTATATTACCTGAAAGAGTTTTTCTTTTCTATTTGAACATTTTCAAATTATGCCTTGATCCAATGAGTACTTGTCCTATCTGTAAAGTCATTGTTAAAGTCGTGCGCTGTTCTAATTTTCTTTTGACAAACATATTTAGTAAATAATTTTTCTGTATAGTTAAAGGCTAGTTAAAGCTCTAAAAGATTTTGCCTCGGCCGATCCAAAAGGTTAGATTTGAAAAGTAGCTGACAAATAATTTTTAAAATGTTTGTCACTCTAAAATGACATTCGTACTAAAGGAGTTAGATGAATTCATTGTGTTAACAAACCCAGAGCTATAACACTATATACACCATAATTTATAGTTTACAACTGTTTCAAGATGTCACTGTCACATGCTCGAAACTGTAGTTGATATTTCTGGAAGAGTTTCTACTTCAAAAAGACTAAAGTCATTAATCCAAGTAAAGTTCCAGCAGCTGTGTAATACACGGACATCGCTGTGTTGCCTGTAAGGTCAATCAAAGGTGCAACGACTACAGAACACGTGGTTAATCCACAGGGAATCATAGAGGACACCACGGCAATAGCAACACCAGTGTTCTGATCTCCACTCTGAAATATAAGAAATATTATTTTACATGCTGAAAAGACTTAGAAATTAATCAAAATGGTTAAAATTTACAAAAGTTGAATTTCAAGAAAATTTCGTAGATGTTGTGTCAGAAACCGAGCAGCAGCACCACAACGAAGTGTCTCAGTTTCTCATCGGGGATGCTATGAAAATCTGGGAGTACCACTTAAGGAAGTATTTTACAGACTACATTCCGGAGGCGTACATGCTAACCTACCCCAGAGTAGCCTAGCAGACTAGCGAAGAAGATCGCACTTTAATCTTTCTTTAATACCGAGCTTTTCTACTACAAATCCTACTTCATAATGGACAACATACCTGTCATGAATAATAGTCATAATATAATGTTATAATCTATTAATGCAATGCTGTTAAAGGCATTAGCCTTTCTATTTACATTATAACACCGAAAGTCCTTTGCGAGAAAGCTCCTCTATTTTACGGAACTCTCAGAAAAATCTAAGCATCAAACGACAATATAAAGCGACGGAACCAGTAGAAGCAGATGATCTGGGCCTTAAAAAGTTTAATCCATTAGAAGTCTTCATAAAACAATTCTTTTCATGAGAAAATGAGGAGATCACTAGTCTAAAAATAATATTTTGAGAGGATCAAGATAAGAAATGAGGTTATCCGAAGTGGTTGGGGAGAAAAGATTTAGACTTTTTTACATCTAAAAAATGTGTTTGCTATATTTTCCATTCTCAACAAATCTCTATTTTAAATATGGAAAAATTTCGTTTATATATATATGTATGTGTGTGTGTGTGTTTTACTAGCAAAATCAATTACTTGCTCCAATGCAAACTGATTAGCCAAGATGTACGGAACAGACACTACGACAGCTTTGAACACTCCCGTCCAGATGCATGTGAGAAAGTATGACCACAAGGTGCAGGTAAAGGCACATACCAAGTTGATGGCCACATAAACAGAACACACAATGATCATCTCTAGCTTCCAGCCTGGGGATCGACAAGACAAGATACACATTTTAAACAATAGATTTGTATTTCTTTTTGTTTAATTTGTTATTCTATCACCAAGGAGTTGGACATTAAATAATGAGCACATTTATTCAATTATTGAATTTTGGAAATTCGAAATAATTGCTGCAAATGTGTAGCTAAATCCTTTTAGAAATAATTAAACGTATTTATTATATTCCTAATGACTATTATGGAGCCAAAAATTGGGTTAGATGAATATCTGCGGAGAAATAGATGTACAACAGTTAGAAACAATATATCAGTACTGAAAGTTTCTCTCTTTTTAAATTACGGACAGATTGTCATGTAATTCTGATGACGATAATCTGCTTTGACCAAACACATTCAGTGACGTCTTTACCAGAAGCTGTGTGCGGTCATCGTAAGTTTATTGTCTGTGTCAGATACAATTTTGCTTTGTTAAATAATGTGCTTGCCTTTGACGAAAATATCAATATTATACGAAGTGAAATTCATTGAACAGTGGATCATCGACACATTTTATATATGTCAGGGAAACATTATAGAGCTATTGGGTTTTCCCTGACATGTCAATGTGTTTGGTGCGGTGCGGTGCGCACGGTATGAAAGGGTTGACGTAATAGTGTGAACGTGACGTAGTGGGAAGGCAGTTGTTGTGAGCGAGAGATAGGTCGTGTTTGTAAATGGAGGAACTTTCGACATGCTGTTAATAAATTTATAGATGTTCAAGAGTGTTGGTGTTAAACCTTGAGTTGACCTGTCCGTTTGATCATAACAAATAACCCAGACAACGACGTAACAATATAGGCAAATTTTCTTCTTTTTTTTTAAAACTTAGATTGTATGATATATCTTCCTTTTTATTTATGGCATATTTCATTCTTCAGTGTTGCGCAGTGGCTTTAATTGCCAGCTAAGTGATTTCTTTTGTGGCTTTAAAAATACGAGGCTTAAAGTATAATTGGATATTTAAGCTTTTTTGGACTATTATTAAATTTAAGTTTTGATTTTCATACCAATTAAGATAGAAAGGTTGTGACATTTTTATCTATCGGTGTTAAAGTGTTGATTAAAGATAAGGCTACGTTTTTATTGACACATCCATAACGAACTGCTAAGAATACCGAATATCCATTATAATTTCCTCGTTAGGAAAGAGGTGTTTGTCAAATAACGATAGTCTATGGACTTTGAATGAGGAGATTTTTTTAAAACCCGAAATATTTTTTAAATTAAACTGTTTCTGCGGTTTCACTGTCTAATTATCCAAACGCATCTGTAGCAACGGCCTCCACCAGTCGGCCATTTGTCATATGATATTATACATGATATTATTTGATATGTGATTGGTAGAGGGAGATCACGTGATGTATGAAGACCAAGAGGCTTTGCGCGGCAGTTGAAAGTGTGAGAAAAGACAAGTCAGATGCTCAACTGATTTCATTGATGTTAAAAGTGTACATAAGTTTAAATATTGGCATAAGGTTAATCGTCTTATAAAGGATTTCATTATTTTAATGTGAGCCGAAGTGTGTCGGTATCAAACGCCTACAAGTGAGAAAGCGGCCCAACAGTAAATAATTTACACCATTCATCTGCACATTATCTTCCACGCAACAATATCAAGACATTAAAATAAAAACAACATGGATTCATACTTACCTATCTTTAACAGAACTACTTCCTGAAAAATATTAGCAACAACAAAACTAATATAGAAACACAAGATGCCACTAGATCCCATTTGAATACCAAGCAGATAGTTTTGATATTCTTCACTGTTTGTCTCAGCTTCAGGGCTACCACCTAGAACTTCCTGCCCTGTGGGAAAATAAAACATTATTTTAATTATTTGAAGAACACTGTTGTATAAGAAGGCAAAGATACATTATCCAAAGAATGAGTGTTATATTAGTTTGGCTTTAAATTGCTCTGTTACATATGAAATCCTCTAAAATACTCTAAAATACCTTTTTGGAACAAAAGAATGTTTAAGCCCTAAATTACAACTTTTTAACCATTTAGAGAATATTTCTTATAATAATATTATTCCCAAAACGTTACTTATGTAAAAAAAAATCTAACGTTAGAGAGAAGTTTTTTTCTTAAATATTTCAATTTTTAATTATTACTTTTTGTTACTTGATTTTTATTCTTTTGACGTTATAAAGAAAGAATTCATCAGTAAGTCTATTTTAAATAATTTTTTTTCATTCACGTATCTTTCATTTATAGTTCTCCACTTTTTAAAGATAATTTCCCCAAAATCTGGCCTTCTTCATCCGTGGTAGCTAACTTTGGTAATAGGTATTGTTTCATTACACGTTTTATAAAATTCTATTTTTTAAAAGAATTTTTTTTTTTTATATTATGAAAGTTATTGCTTTGTTCTTTTTATTATCGGATTAAGGTTAAGAGGGTATTTTGCTAATCATTAAAAAAAAATGCATGCTTCAAGTTATGTATTTACATTGCAATACTGAAGAAATCTCCTGTCAGAATACCCATGTGTACATTGATTAACATCAAAAACTCACCTAAAAAATTAACTGAATAAGCCTGAAATGAATACAAAGCTCCAAAGATGAAAAAGAACCCAATGTTAAGAACAATCTGTTTCTTCTGTCTTGTCATAAATCCAACCACACCTTTGTACACTTTGAGAATAAGATGAATAGCATTTTGCGACTCATCATTTCTGCTCAAACTTTTCTGTTTAACACAGAATCTGGATTTTGGAATTGAAATGATGTGACCAATTTGACTTGAAACGATCAGCTGAGATTTTTCATCAACTTGACTTGGGAGAAAACTGACAATATATTATCAATATTTAGTTACATTTGTTTGTATGAGTCGGATAATTTATAAACTGAAAAGTGAGTTTAATAAATTAATTTCAACATTTACTACGTAAAAGGGAATAAAAACATGTTTTACTTGAACGCACTTTCTCAAACTAGAACTAGATCTATAGTCTACCAATACGAGCTGGTTAGCTTCAAGACAAAGTTATTTTTAAAACAAGACATTTAAACATTCTATGTTCAGCCACACCCATATATTAAATTAATCCAATATCAGTAGGTCACCATGGATCTCTTCAAAAATAACTACACCTCGCTTTTTCGAAATATTTACTGTTAAGTATAAAGAAACGTAATAGATGCTACAGTAAGCATGCAGTCAGGTGAATAATAATATAGTTTAGAAAGTCAATGATTTCAAGGGAGTTAGAAAGCTTGTCAAAAAGTAATACTGATGTTTGTGTACACTAACACCATTTAGTCCACGTTTAAGTGAATTTTGTCCATATTATTTGATGGTAAACAGATATGTTCTCACCATGGCCTTCGTTACTCAACGTACGTCATCTTTGAAATAAATAAGCAACACCATTGAGACAATGTCAGAGATTTGAAAAGATCGTCGCCTCCATTGTCACAATAATTAATTTACTTGTGTCAACTGTGGCATAAGGATTTTTGAGGTATTTCGGAACTCTTTTTTTTCGCATTTAATAAAAATAGATTTCTGAGTATTTGTTAGTCAAGATTTATACCATTGAAATTACACTCATAGTTTTTAAAATAGCTATCGTTGATTGATATGTCATTTAAAAATAATTGAATTCGTCAATTGCCAGCAAGATTACATTTTATCACGTTGATAATTTACTTAATTTAATTAACTGAATCTGAAATATATTCAAATGTTTTTAATTTTAAAACTATCGCACTTGCCCAACTTAAAATATGCATACTTTAAACTACTATTTATAAACTAAAAAAAAGAACTAGCTATTGCATAAGCAATTTACTTTCAATCCCAAAAATAATGAAGCAGGAAAATGAGATTAACAAAGTGTAGCATACATGTTTGATGATCCTTGATTGCAATCTGTGCCAGGCTGACACCAAAGACCAGTGATTAACGTAGTTATCAATCCCCACAGGAGTAAAACCAGACAGAGAGCGGACAGGAAGGCGCACTGGGCAGTGTTGCTGTCATGAGATGTTCCTTGGGTCAGCAGACTACCGAGTCCAGCAGATGTAAGGAGGGCGATAAGGCAGCCACCTGTGAAATGAAATGTCCATCAAATACTCGTATAAATAATACTTTGCGTAAATTATTTTGTTAACATTAAAAAAAATTGCAATGTTCTAATCCTTGCTCTTTTGCAGTGCCTTAGAGAGGGGAGGGAAAAGTCCATTCCTATTTAAAACGATAATTTGGGATAAAGATTCTTTTGTTAATGGACAAAGGTATAAATTATAGATGTATCTGGAATATTGTAGAAACATCTTATAGTCCAAGTGACTCATTTGCTGTTTATTCTTTTATATTGAGTTTTTAGACAAAGTTTTATGTTATATGTATGCTGTCTTGATGTTTTTTTAAATATCAGGGATAGGTACAGTATCAAATTTCAATTTAAAACCAAAACTTGTATGTAAGCTTAACAACCGCTTTTTTTCATTGTGCCTTTTAAACTTTAGAGTATTAACATCACCAATAATTTGCATTCTGAAACCAACAATGGAAATGATGAACAATTACAACTTTGCAGTGGTGTAGCTAAGGGGGCAGCACATTTTTAAAGGGGTGGCATTTGTGGGCATTTGAAGATTAAAGCCATTTCCGATAACTGCACTTTCATTTTGAAGGAAGAAAACATAGGTTAAACAAAAATATTCCTAATTTCGTGCCTTAATTAATGGATGTGTGCAGTATTTGTTTGATTGCATAGTGGTTGTTATAACTAACGCAAAATCGTTCAAAAATTTAAAATCACTCAAAAAAAGTATCGATTTATTTGGAAAATTAGGGGGTATAGAAAACTGCAGAAAAAAAAATAATTAAAAAATCACATCATAGCTGGGCAAAATTTTATTTTATATCAATATCGTATTTCGACATGCACAGAATGATGCACTAACAAGTACTTACATGGCGTGGTTGATCAAATTTTGTGCTTAACTTCCAAGCAGTAATTACTATTAACGTTTCGATTTCTCAGAAAATTATTGTAAAGTAACGTTATAATAAAAATTAAATTTGATTGCATTAGTTTATCACATAAAATTTGTGTTTTTCATTAAAATACAGTTATTCATTATAATTGTTGTACATAGGGCTGTTATCGATTAATTTAAATTTAATCGGTAACTTTTGAAAAAATTACCAAATAATTAATAGAAAATTTTGATTAAAGCGGAAAATAAGATTTATGACGTCATTACACTGAAATATTCATAAAATGCCCATAACTCAAGTTTTTAATAAAAATATATTGTATTTTCGGGAGATATTTTTAAATATAAGTAGTTCAATTTAATTTCAATGAATTAAAAAACATTTTATTGTTAATTAAGTAAAAAATAATTTTTATTTTTAAAAAATCATTTTCCTTATAAAAACTGCTTATTTTAAACTGAATATACTTTAGATATCTTTTTTTTTTAATGGGGAAGTTTGTACGTCAAAATAAAAAAGAATAATCAATTATTAATAATTAATTATTTATTAATAAATCGAAAAAATTGCTTAAATTATTTTGTTTAATTGTAATTGCTATTTTATGGATTATAATAATTTTAATCCATAAAAAAATAACAATTAATCGAGATAGTAATCGATGATTTCCTATGAAACTTAAATATTGTGTAAATAGCCTGAATTCGTCCATTTTCTTGAAAGTTATTAAGAGTTGTGGAAAGAACATGAAAATATTCAAACTTATCTGTTGATAAACACCACAATAGTATAAAATAATTTCAAAAAGACATACTTTATAATTTCAAGCGTCTTTGAAAAATTAACATATGAAGAAGTAGGCGCCCTACAACCAATAGTTGTTGAATATGTGAACTAATGAGTAAAATAAAATAAACTATTAGTCTCTGTTACATTATTAGCGCATTTTCGAGAAGTCGAATGCGCTATTGCACCCGTTTTGTCCGTCCGTCCTTCTGTCATCACCCTAGATCTCAGCATCCATAAGTCCTAGACCCATGATGTATATATGTTTTTTGTATGTCCTGACCTGCCATTTGTGCATCAACACTCAGTTACTCGATCCGTTAAAAAACCCCGTTAAAACTACCAAAAAACATTGCGAATCGAGAGATAACACTGGAGCAGGCAACGGCCGCCATTGCCGGAAGTCTTAGTATTATCAAAAGTATTAGGTTTTTTTTTGTTGACGTCATTAGAATATGTGTAAAAGTTTAGAGAGTTTTACGTCATCATTTGTGGTGACTTCAATCAAGATCTTAGCGGCCCAGGGGCAGAAATTGAAAACTTTTTCGAAACAAGCTTCAACATTCAACTACTTTCACCAAGATTGGCAACTACGATCTATCAAACAACAAGTGACGGAGTATTTGGGCGATTAGCTGATTACAATTTAGAATGTTTCATTTATGAGTCCTATTTCAGTGACCACAAACCACTTGTAGTTAGATTAAAGAGAAAATAAAATGACTTTTAAATAATTTTTTTTTCAGGTATATTCATTACACAAGAAAATTCATAAAAATATGTCTAAAATCTAAACACAATTACTGATAACTACATAATGCTGATATCTAACATAAGTACTGATACATAATACGAAAATGCGCTAACACGTCCTGAGTTCCAAAAGGGACCAGGCTTAACATGATTTTTTTTTATTCTGACGTGTATTTTTTATAGATAATAGATTTAAACGGAAAACTTTAGGCATTTTTACGGTTAATACACTAGAATATATATATATATGCTTACCAACCATCATCGGTATTATTATTATTTTGTTTTTTTTTAATTTTTTTTTTTTAGTCCCATAACCTCTTTTTTTCGAGGTCGTAGGGGATTCTAATTTTTCCATTAGAACGTTCTCGGGCTTAATAGATACTGGCGGCGCCCATCTCTCTCCAGGTCAGCGGAGGTCTTTCTTAGCGTTAGTCATTTCTCAACATTGTTATAGTAGCTATTCGTGAGATCGATCCCACGCCCCTCAGCTTGTGATACGAGCGCACTATTGCCTTCGCCAGCCGCCATATAAGGAATAAACATTAATGTTATTCCGAAATGGGGACGGTGACAGGTAGCACGGAATTAAAACGTTTAAGTTACACTTTGGGAATTTTAAAAAATAATTTTATTACATGCATTTAAAATATATGTTCATTTTAAATATTAAATTATGAATGGTTTTGACGCTATCTGTTATTTAATATAAGCAAACATTTACCTACCAAGAGAGGCTACCAGCAAAGACTTTACAATGACAGTAGCGTGCTGTTGGTGTGGCGTGCTTGCTAAGACAAACGTTTTAAGAAAACACCCACTGGCATCTAATCCAGAATCCATCAAAGCGTATCCTATAATAGCCAAAATGGCATAATATTGTATGTATGAATCTTTAGATGTGACACAAATGTCATTACATTTAGTAGGATTTGGAAAGTTTTTAAATTCTGAATGATTTATCTTTATCATTTCGATTGGCTCTTCCAAAATGTTTGTTGCAGTTGGTGTAAAATATGTTGAATTTGTAACGTTGATTTCACTTACTAATGTTTCATATATTGAATTTATTTCTGATAATTCTGTTTTTAATATCTTGTTTGCGTCATAGTACATTAACTTAACACTGTTGGAGATAACAATGAGAGACGTCCCAACCAGATGTATACAGCCGGTGAATATTAAAATAATGGCTTTGGCTTTTTTGGATGTCGCCCAGTTGTCCATGATGAATCCAAGCACTGGTATCAGAACAAGACTCAGGACGCCGGACACTGTCCCTGGCAAGGTGGACAGACTGGTCGGTACGCCAAGTGTCTGCACGTTTGCTGTCATCATGATCAATTCTTGAGAACACGTAGCCTCGATCCCAAACATGTGAGAAGTTAAGAGCAAGCAGTGGCAAGACTCAATCAGGGAACGGCGTGATTCTTTCCTTTTTTCTTCCATGGCAAGGACAATGCACATATCAAGATTTTCAAAAAATTTCTGTTGGTACTTCAATATGATGGTCGTTTAATTAAACAGACACCTATAAACACGCACTGCTGTATATTTGTTGTATTGTTCACACCATTGAACTGTCTTATTGCAATCGCTGCAAAGCAGACCAATAGCACCGAATGTGTTGTTGTGCTAACCTTTTAAATAAAATTAGGTGGTTTATTTAACAAGCACTTGCACATGTAAATTGACATTGTGAACACCCACTTTGAAATACTAAAAATTAGCAAGGCTAATATTATTTTTTTTTATTTTAACATAAGCATCGTATGTGATAGGATAACGAGAAAGCATTGTACAATTTATTTCCATAACTGAACGTATTTATCTGATGAATCGAGAGGGAAATGAAAGGATGGTTCAAGGTAAAATTAAAAGACGTAAATATATTACGTAGTGCGGATAGGAATGCACAAACGCAGGTAAGCTGTCCACCGGGTATAAATAAATATTTACAGGAATTTTTTCGTTCGACCAATTTTTGAAAAATACTTCTAAATTATTACACACTTAGTTCTAAACACCTTCTTTTTTGTAGTGAGGATATTTGATTTCTAAGCTTAAAATGCACTAGTATTTAACACACCGTGCACTTTGACTCCTAGTTCCATGATACCTAAATACATTTTGCGATATGTTGGCTTAGGTTTTCTAAATTTAATTTTAAGACACAACAATGTTAACTCGAAGATTGGTTGCCATTATTTAACTCCTGCACATTAGACAGTTACTTGCTAAACTGGTCCATCAACATTTAAATTTTATTATTTGCTACATTTAAAAAATAATAATTTGTGTAAATACTTGTCAGCGAAGACACAAACATTCATTCACTTGGAGGCAGTTGGAAGAATTTTTGTCAAATTATCTGCAGCGTTATTATTTTGTCTTATAAAGAATGGGACTGGATAAAGCTCTTTAATAAAAAAAACAAATTACACAAACTATTTGTGTAAGAAAACAATAAATTTAAGCTTTATTTATGAACTAATACACATAATAGTAAACGTTTCGGCTCATGCCTTCATCAGTACAAAGTACAATAACATAAATAATTACCTACATATATCTTAAAACATATTAGAGTCTATGTGATAAAAAAATGAAAAGAAAAGAGTTCATAAATAAAGCTTAAATTTATTGTTTTCTTACACAAATAGTTTGTGTAATTAGTTTTTTTTTATTTTGTCTTATCTTATCTTACCTGTTACAGACGCTCCTTCTGTACAGATGATTATTGCGTCCTACGCTTACCTATGGTTTGAGACTTGTCGTTTAATTTTATTAGAGTTTTAAATGCTGATAAAATGTTGGTTGTCATGGTTTATTCAGGCAACCCAATCCACGCTCGAATTCATGACTGTGAAGAACGAAAACTTATATGTGTTTGTTCTTGCATACGAAATAATAAAGGCGTTTTTATCCTTATGTCTGTCTGAGTGTTGTATTAAGTTATCTTTTTGTTGTATTTCTAAATTAGAAATAATTGTTTTATGTATAATTGCTGCATTACTCTTGGTTCTTCTATCCTCTAGTTTTTCAAGGTTTAATGATTTAGCTAATGGGGTTATTTTTGAATATCCTCCAGTAATTAATCAGGCAGGTCTTTTGAATTTGGTGGGTCGGTCCAATACAGAAAATGAATATTTTAGTACAGGTGTCACGAATGTGAAGTAACATTTTATACCTCTATTACATTTTTAAAAGTTCCTTTTTATAAAGCCTAGGTTTTTTAGTGACTTTTTTATAACTTCATTGTCTTATGGTGTTGTATAGGTTATTGGGTCATTTATTATTACTCCTAAGATTTAGATCTATAAATTATTACAGTTTGCTCTGTACCTAAAAGGAAGTCTTTGATATATTGATGTAAGGTCCCTGAGATTCCAAAATGGGTGTGAGACTGCAACCAGGCTTATAAAAAAGTAAATGGAAAAGACGTAAACAGGGCACGGGTTAGTCTGACAGGACGTAACAAAACATTGAACGTTTCGGCAAAGAGCCTTCCTCAACGAACAAACAATACACTAATAAAAATAAATATAAAAAATAAAATATAAAAAATTAGCTTCCGTGCATGTTGTGTTTCAGCTGACTACCTAGTCATTTGTCCCCCACCCCCATTCTCTCCTTTCCTTTATAGGCTCATAACGCTTTCTTACTTCTTTGCTTTAATCCCCCCAAAATATAATTTTTTTGATAAGTCAGGAGATCCTGCCCACATGATTCACCTTAAAACACACCTTGCGTAGATATTTTAAGTGAAAAGAACGAAGTTGATCAATATTTCAAGAGCAATGTATTGACACAAGTATACAAGCTTACATTCAAACATTAGGAATTATGGCTCTGACAACTCTAGACACAATGGTCAATCGGATATTGTCTTTGCAGCAATTGATATCCACAAATGCGTGACATATGGTATGTTTGAAAATTCAATACGTAACGCATTGAATGGAATTTCAATGGCCTCTACCAGCCATTTTGACTCATCTGCTACATGGTAGTGTCACATTGCAAGGGATAAGCTATGCAATTGAAATTTTGCGAATCGAATCAATAACTGAAAAGTTAAGAGTAAATCGCCATTTGAGCGTGGTACAATATCTGGTATCTATATCATTGACATCGTCAAAAGTTACATTTCCAATATTTTGAAAGTAAAAGGACAGCTTTGAAAAGACAGATCACGTGTTTCCTTTTGCTTTATGCTTCCAATATGAAATCTTTAATCCATATGCTGCAGTTCTTTCTCAGGCTGAAGTAATACTACTTATTGTGCACATTTAAAGAAATGGTATACGATTGAGTTGTCTTCATATTAACTGGCATTAAGCACGTTAGCTCAGTTATTAAAACATTTATTTTAAATGTCACAGGGAGGATTTTCAATACAGTTAATTCTCATAGATTAAGTTTACTGTTATTCATGTCAACATATATGAAAGTGTAGAGGAGTTAGTTTTTATAGACTAATTTTACTTTGATAAGAAATGTACATGAATGTCAAATTAAAAAAGATTTTTCTGGAAGGAACCAGTTCGTTCAATATGGGTTTTATGCTCCAAGCATATATAGACATTAATAATTTTAGATGTATAAAGCGGATTTTTACATCCCTTTAAGGACTCCATTAGTCTCGAAATTTCCCTATTTACCCTAAATTGAGTAATTTACCCTTAGTCGCCGACACCTTTTTAAAGAGATTTTTCGATTTTTAAAAAAATTAAAATTATAATTAATGCATATCTGATGATACTTTATATATACATAATTGGAGCACATTTAATTACGGCAACAAAATTTATGCTGAAGGTACAACTCGTACTACTCAGATTGATAACTGTTATCTAAACCTTTAAGGACTAAATGTGTTTTTAGATACCATACAAAGACAAAAGGATACATTTTTGTGCGGGAGACATGGTTTTAAGTTACACAATGAAGAAAATCCACTGTTTTGGTTAACGCCCAATTTTAAAAACTTTCCCAGAGATTTAATTTGTTATTTTTTTCTGCTGTGGTGATACCCCATTTTGTGGAACGCTTCACTGTAATACCCAATACTTAAATCAGCCTTTCCTGTAGAAACCCATACTCATATAAATCGAATTTCGCAAAGATCTTCAATGTCGCTATTTTGTTTTTTGCCCAATGAGTTCTCTCCTCCTCAGTGCCACTGTAAATGAATATAATTATACAAGAATTTGAATAACTTTATTATTATTCTCTGTTATCTTTGTTAGGGTATGATTTTAATGAAATGTAGACCTCTGACTGACTTTCTTGCTTTAGAAAAAAATGAATTACTTTGATGAATAAATAACTTCTACGTAGAGTCAAAGTCTAGAAAATGATACTTTGTGGTCACGCTTGACAGGCCAAGGTCATGTTTTAATTATAATTTACTTCAAGATGTCAGGAATTTCCAAGGTTTGCATCAAAATGGTAATTTTCAGTGTAGGGCCGGCTAGATAAAGCCTGGGGAAATTTTACTCTTAACGCGGCTTTAATTTACATGAATGTATATGAAATTAATGACGTTAGAAAATTTTCCCTTTCACATTCCATCCTAGGAGGAAATTAAAGATCTACTATATTTGTACAGCTCATAAGTCGTCATCCTGTACAATTAAATTGTGTTTAATGCATATTTTGCACCTTTCTTCCCAGTTAGCTTTAGGTGAATCATGATTCAGCCTTGACCTTATATACCGAATCGAATATAATTTATACAAATATAAATTTAAATGATAATATAGTAATAAATAACAAATGAGAGCATTTAATTACAGAAGTCACTTTGTTCATTTTCATTAATACCCCATATTTTCTTGGAACTCACTTTGTTCATTTTCATTAATACCCCATATTTTCTTAGAACCAATTAGCCAACTGTGAACATTCTTCCGATTCATCTCAGCTGTTGTCACATAATGACATTATAATTTTTTTAAAGAATACTAACCTTGACACGAATGTAAAGAATTTGAGGTAAATTCCACCGCCCCCTGAAATCGATACATTAATTACCTCGTAAAGTCGCAAAGCGTTGTAATACGTCTCTGCTCGCTATTCGTAAAGCGTCGTAATGCGTCCCTAGATACAACTCTCGTTAGAAATGAAATCTCGGAAAGTAAAAACTCTCCAATGCTTGAAAAATGATATATTCGATTTCCAACAATGGCGGCCGTTGCCCGCGCAAGTGTTATCGCTCGATTAGCGATGTTTTTTTGGTAGTTTTAACGTTTTTTTTTTCGAAGATACGTTTTCGCTATACTTTATTAATAAAATAATAGTACTAAGCTACAGGTAAATATTGTTTTAAACTCAGTACGGTATTTTAGATTCGTAAAATAACCATTTTTAGCCTAAAAATGAAGTCACCATGACAATAATATTATAAATGAATTTTAAGCAAATTTTTAAATTTCATAACCAGTTTATCGTAATACGAGAAATCCTTACGGGACTGAGGCGGAAGATTATTGCCAAACCTTCTGCAACGTTAAGAGTTATGGAAAAGCGACTCAATTAAATTTCGTCTGCTGATACACTAAGTATAACAGAGTTATCACTAATATTGTTATCTATGAAATCGCAATGGAAAACAGTATCTTAACATAATGATTTTTGTAAAGTTTAAAAAAAAAAAGCTTTCGTTGATATGATACAAATTAAGTTGAATAAAACATTATGTTACCTATTAACCGAATGTTAATTTTGATGTAATCATTTATTATTTTATTTCTGCTTTCTTTTATGATATGCATACCTATTATTATATATAAATCTAGTATATATATTTTTTTTTTTACATTTCATGATTTTCAAATTAAGAAGGTGGGTATATATTTAATCTTCACAATAAAGTTCCATTTGGAAATTTAAAACGTGACAACAATTATTCTATAAGTATGTTTATTTATTCGTATTTTAACTACTAAAAATTTAGAGTAAAAAGGAATGGTGAAAACATCAAAGGTGTTATTAAAATTTTAAAGTTTGAATGTGAAAAAAAAATGGAATCATAGACTTCCATATATATGTATTATAAAAGGCAATGCGCTCACTGACTGACTCACTGGCTGACTCACTGGCTGACTCACTAACTGACTCACTGACTGACTCACTGAATCCCTCACTGACTCACTCACTGGCTGACTCACTGACTGACTCACTCACATACTACTTCTGCAACTCCCATGTAGGTAGAAGCATGTAACTTTGGGAACTTGTG
The DNA here is from genome assembly GCA_002072015.1 of Radix auricularia. Classification (NCBI taxonomy): domain Eukaryota; kingdom Metazoa; phylum Mollusca; class Gastropoda; family Lymnaeidae; genus Radix; species Radix auricularia. The sequence continues at coordinate 376,446 of MUZC01000404.1, read as the reverse complement.
TACTCTCTCAATGATGGCAATGAATCCACCAAAAATGCAGTTGTTTTTTAACCTTTTAATAAGCGATATTCAAATAAGTTTAAACTTTGGCTACTACTCAAAACAGTATCTAATAGTATTAAGAACAAAGTTGGAGAAGAAATTTTTGAAAAAACGATTATTTTTTCTACACCCGTAATTTTAGAGGCCCTTTTCTTAAGCAACAGTCGTGTTCAGCTTCAACATTATCTATTTGAAATAACTTTTAATGTAAACTAGAATGATAGTTACTTGGCTTTTTCCCGCTTTTTGAATGCTAATGTTAGACTGTTGCGTGGTGCGCATTATATTGACACATTCTTGGTGCGATGTAGCGTCAGGAGATATGAGGTCATTTTATGTTTCCTGTCAGAATTACTAATTAAATGTGACTTTTAATGTAATCTAGAATGATTTCCCGTGGAAACAAAATGGAAATTCTTTGTGGAATTTGCGTTTAAATAATCAATCCAGTTTTTATTACTTCTTATACTTATTTTAACATTACAACTTTGTTCCTTCATTTGTTTGTAAGCTATTTGAATATTTGCTTAACATAAAATCTTGTATTTTTTTGTAAATAAATATGCATACATAATTATTTCTAGTTGCCCACACGATTTCGTGCATTATTCATAATGTACGGTCAATGTAAAATGTTCTATATAATTATCCTTTTGTCACATCTCTTTGGGCAATTTTAAAATTTCACGTGCATTATAAATAATTCTCAAATATTTCAATTAAAAAAAAAACAAATAGAATGAAAAATTTACTACTTCTACTTGCAAGCATATTTCCACGATGTCTCAAATCCTAACGTCGTCTTAAAAGACTATATTGACATAGGTTTAAACAAAATATATTAATAGAGATTCGTTTTATTTTTGCTTCTTCATTCGGAATACATTTCTCATTTGTACCTTATTAAAACTGAGGTAACAGAAAATTATATTTTACTCCATTTTATTCATTTGACTTTTTCCGTGTTTCTGTCTCTTTCCGTCTTTATGTTACATTTCCATCTTGCAAGTCATTTTGACGCAATGTGCATTGAACGATTAAGCTTAAATTTACTAGATATCTTTGGTGACAATACAAAATAACAAAATTGTATTACATTTGTGCAGTCAGCTCTCAATTTATTTGCTTGTTTATCGCAAAAAGATTTTTAGCTACATAATTTGATAAAATTCCACAAATCAGCAGATAACATCCAACAAAAAATTTTTAATAATTTTAGCACAGAAGAAATTTGGAAAGATTAAAAAAAAACATATCTAAAAACCAATATGGATGAGAATGTTTCAACAAAATTAACATCAAAAAGAATCAACAAATGCTGGTTTAATTCTAAATTCAACGACCCTTAGCTACAGTGGAACATTGACAAATTTTAAATAGGCTTTTCTTATTAAGCTAACAAGATATTTCTGTCTTTTCTTTTATAGCATATTTCATTTTTCAAGTATACACATTTACATTGAATGTCAGATAATCGCTGCAGTTAGGTTATTTTTTAAAATTATTTATTTATTTATTTATTTTTATATATTTTTTTTTATTTATTTATTTTTTTTTGTATTATAATTAGTATTTCAAATTGTATGTTACATACAATTTTTTAAAACACTATTGATACGAAGGTGAATACAATTTTTTGTGGGATACGGGGTTTGATGCTACCCAGTGTAGAAAATCCACGGTTTTGATTACGGCCTATTTTTCAAACTTTCCTTGAGAGCTAATTTGTTTTGCCGCCTCTGGTGACACATAGTTGTGGGGAAAGATTCTCTGTTGAAGCCAATTCTAATATCGGCTGTTCCAGCAGAAAGCCACATTTATTTACATGGAATTTAGTAAACAATTTCAAGTTGCTACTTTTGCTTTATGGTTTTCCCCCTTGAGGAATTTAACATTTTCAATACCATTCTGAATTAAATATTACAAAGAAATTTGCAAATCATTATAATTAATTTCAGCTATCATTGTTAGGATATGATTTATATGAATTTTGGCTATGTGTTGGAATCAATTTCATGTTTTAGAAAAAAAAAGAAATGAATTTTTCTGTTTAAAATAAAGTGAATCTAAAGAAAATTTTACTTAGATGTGAAGCCTGACATGCAAAATTTATGACTCAATTATAATAAAGGTCAAGTTGTAATTGCATTCAATAATTTGCAACAAAAATAATGATTTATATTTTAAGGGAAACTTCTATTAAAACAATCTTGAGAAATACATGTGAAACTAATAACAGTAGAGAATTAGCTATTTCACCTTTCTACCTCGAGATTTTTTTCTTAGAAAAATTGTTTCTACGGAGTTTGTAAGTTTACATCTTGTAAACTGGATCGTGTTTAGTGAGCATTTTGTACATTACCACCTGTTTGAATTTGATGAAGCATGGTTCTCAATTGACCTTACATTTAGACCCGAATATATTTTATACAACTTTAATCTGAATGAGAGTCTAGCAACAGAGGAAGGAGAGGAGTTTATTACTGAAGTCACTTTGTTCATTATTAACAGCAATATTTATATGTAACCAATTGGCCAATCCTTGGAGTTTTTCTTCTTCATCTCAGCTGTTATTACATGATATTATTAAAAATTTGGTTTTGACAGGATAGTAAAGTTTTTTTATGTTTACATTTTATTGTCTTTTAACATTTACATGCTACAAAGAGATCCATAAACTAAAATTTATTAATTTTATTTCGATACTTTTGATCAATCTGCAATTGTGATATAATGCATTGTTAGTTGACAAAAGCCTATGTGCGACATCTAAGCTCAATAGGATCACGGGGATAAAGTCATTTTGTTTTTAGCGCATTTTCGAGATGTCGAAATCGCTATTGCCCCCGTTTTGTCCGTCTGTCTGTCATCACCATGATCACAGGATCCATAAGTCCTAGACCCATGATGTATATATGTTTTTGTATGTCCTGACCTGCCATTTGTGCATCAACACTCAGTTACTCGATCCGTTAAAAAACCCCGTTAAAACTACCAAAAAACTTTGCGAATCGAGAGTTAACACTGGCACAGGGAACGGCCGCCATTGCCGGAAGTCGAATAGAGCATTTTTCAAGCATTCAAGAGTGGTGCGAAGGCGTGCAAAAGAATTAGTTGTTTTTTTAGTTGACGTCATTAGAATATGTGTAAAGGTTTAGAGACTTTTACGTCATCATTTGTGGTGACTTGTAGTTAGATTAAAGAGAAAATAAAAAATTTTAAAATGTAAAGAAATGACTTTTAAATTTAAAAATGTCAGGTATATTCATTACACAAGAAAATTCATAAAAATATGTCTAAAATCTAAACACAATTACTGATAACTACATAATGCTGATATCTAACATAAGTACTGATACATAATACGAAAATGCGCTAACACGTTCTGAGTTCCAAAAGGGACCAGGCTTAACATGATTTTTTACTTTTGTTTTTGCAGCGAGTCCACGAGGGAATAACGAAGACATTTCTTTTTTTCCAAAAACTTGGCTGTTTTGTGACGTCCTCTTAGGCTCACTCATACCTTGTTTGCCCGTTACCTATCTACTTGTCTACAAGCCTGATTGTAGTCTCCCCCACGTTTTGTGCAGTATTTATATTGTTGAGTAGTGTTTTATTGTAATGAACAGAATTTAATGTGTCTCATTTCACTGACATTGTTATGGTTTGAATTCCTTTCATGGTCAGTGCCTTTAACCAAATTATTTGTGTCTTCAAAACTGACGGTGGCAACTTTTATTACGCTGGTTACTTACACCACAATCCAGACCTAAAACATACCTAATAGAGCTCATGTCAAACGTATTGTGATGCTAAACCTAGAATTTTTGTCTACATTTGTAATAGCCAAGCAGCCGAATCATTAGAGTTTGCATACTGTCATTCGATGAGTCGCACTAAGAACTTCTTGCTACACTTCTGTAGCCTCTAAAGAGTTCAAATCATAGAGAGCAATTTGCTTTCGATAAGTCTTACACAGATCTTGTGTTTGCTATTACATCATCTGGCAGCTCATTTACATGCTGCGTTTTTATCTTATTTAGCCTTGTTCTGTGTTAAATATATATTTTTATACAATGTTATTGATTTTGATGCAAAGCAGTGTTTACTTTACTTAAACTAAAAGCCAAAGGGTAATACTTGTAACAGTTTACATCTATTAGGAAGGAAATAAAACATAATAAAATTAGGTTTTCTGAAATTTTATTTTTTCACATGCAAGGACATTAAAGAAATAAAAACGGTTGGAAACGCACAAATTCTTAAAGACGTATTGAATTTCTATAATAAAACGAAATTACAATTGCGGGCAGGCGTGCAGAATAAAAAAGGTAATGACTGGAAACTTTCAAGCTTTGAATAGTTGTAGAACTACATTGTATAAAATAGGACATATTCTAACTGAACCTTTTATTAATCACTCTTGATGCATTTGTGATTATCTTATCTTTGCAGTCACAGTAAACGTCATGAACTTAACTCATTTTATAATCAATAGAAATGTTTTAGAGAAAAGTTCACTATGGTTCACGAGATTCACCACTTGCAGGTAAGTTAAAATTCCCAAAGATCGTGCCATGACCAATCTAAGAGTTAAGTAGAGAAGGGCGGCTGAAAATTATTTTTTATGTTTGCCGGTTAAAACTGTTTTCCAAACTTATTGCGATAAACAACCTATCACGGTATAGTTTAGTCTCCAACCGTTTCGAAATGTCAATTTCACGATAACGAATCTGTGGGGGATATGTTTCTTAAAGAATTTCTACTTCAAAATAACTAAAATAATCAATCCAAGGAAAGTACAAGCGGCTGTGTAATACAATGACATCACAGTGTTGCCTGTCAGCTCAAGCAAATGTCCGACGACTACAGAACACATAATTAGTCCACAGGGAATCATGGAGGCCACCACAGCAATAGCCACACCAGTGTTCTGATCTCCACTCTGTGATATATATGAACAGCTATTTTACATGCGGTTAATGCTTAGAATTTAATCAACGGATATAATTTTTTTTTAAATTGTGATTTTAACCAAATTTAGTAAAAGTGCTGCAACAAACCGGGACAGCACAACCATACCAAGGAGACCTCTCCTCTCGAGTACAGCGTTTTTTTATATGCATCAGCAATAAGAAAATGGAATTAAACATGAAAAAAAACATTAGGGGGATAAGTAAAGCATTAGACATTATAAAACGTGTTTGTTATAAATCTTTAAATTTGGGAAGAAAAGGGCAAGAACTGGGTAACCCTCCTCTTTACACGATAGCTCTGACAATTTTATAAAAGTTTCACATACATTTATAAATTCAATATATTAGGGGTTTTTTTTTTTTGGTAAAGCAATATACCAGAACGATGCGAGCTAAATTTTCCTTGCGAATGTTTCATCAGTGGCCTAAATTTCTGCGCTATAGGCATTTCGTGTGGCGATTAGTCTCATGAGAGATGATCTCACCCACAGTTTTCTTCAGATCCATGGTTATAGTGATCATTATCAATTTTAATAAACAAACTATGAATTACTGTTTTCAAGGAGAATGCTAACAAAAGATCTAGAATCTATAAGTAATTGTAATCATTATTTGATTAGCGTCATTTAAAGAATCTGTGTTTGTTTTTTTTGGTTTATTTTTTTTTTATCTTGATTTTTTAAGAAGCTTACTTTTTGCTACCGCAAATGCCTTTTGGTATTTTTCCAAAATTAAACAAAGCTTCTCCAACGTCTGCTATGCGTTCCGCCTGCAAATCAGCTCTTAAAAGACAAACGTCTTGGCCTATGACAAATTTTACACTACTACCATTAACATAACAATGATAACTCAGAGATTGTGGACAGCTTTTCTAGCTTGGGGTCAAAGGACTACAGATTAACTGTCCATTAAGGGTGAAATAAAAAGTACACTTGGCAAGACAGCTGCAACAATAACTACAGTAAGTAAACGAGTTTGGCAAAAACCATGCTAACGGAGAAAGCATATTGTGTGTCCATTAAGCCTGCGTTATCAGAACAATGCTATATGAGAATGAGACCTGAATTACTTAAACATGCAACAAGCCGATCGTCTCGCGAGACGAAAAGATTCCGAAGATTTTTAATTAGAAATAATTTCTTTGAAAATAGGTTTAAAATATATTTTGTATGCGCAGTAAGGACAAAAAACATTTACCTGTTCCAATGCAAACTGAATAGCCAAGATGTAGGTCACAGATGAAGTGACTGCTTTGAATACTCCCGTCCAGATGCATGTAATAAAGTATGACCACAAGGTGCAGGTCAAGGCACATACCAAGTTCAAGGCCACATAAACAGAACACACAATGATCATCTCTAGCTTCCAGCCTGTGGAGCAAACAGCCAAGATCAAAACCTACTTATTTGTATTCTTTTGTGATTTCTTCCCCGTTCGGTAAAGATGCCACTTCTTGATTTTTTAAATTCTGACACATTTTGGAAATGTGAACAAATCCCTATAAATGTGAAGCTAAATAACACAGAAATAACAAAAAAAAATTTATAGTGTTCCTATTGCCTACTACTGTAACCTAAAATAAGTTTGATACATTTAAGAGATCAAATGAATGCACTATATTTTGTGATGACGTATCAGTATTGAAATTTTCTCTTTTTGTAAACAGGGGATAGACGGCCACAAAACATCTGGTTGACAAAAATTAGACTTTCACCATTGACTCTCCAGGAGCTGCGTGCGGGCATCCAAAATTATTGTCACAGTTAGATACCTTGTAGTGTTAGGGGATATGAATGTTTTGATATTGTCGCCATGAGTGAATAACTGACCAGGTGTATTACCTTTGCTTAGGTGAACGAGCATTTGACTCTAACAAAAATTTCACAATTATACGCACTGGAAGTCCGTGAACAGTAACTACAGTGAAGCATTGACAAACTTTAATAGGAACTTAAGCTTCACTTACTAAGTGTGTCATACACTTTTTCTCTTCCTTTTATTTTATACTAGCAATTTTCCGCACTTGTTATGGTAAATTAGAATTTCAGTTACCATTGAGAACCCACGTAACACAAAATCTAAACATCTATTCATTTCAATCTGAATTATACTGTATATAATAAATATATTTACTTAAACCGTTTGCAGGTCTGTGGTGGTCCTTCAGAAAATCAAAAACAAAATGTAAAATTACATATTTGCCGTGATCCTATCGAGCTGATTTTTTTTTTTTTGTCTTTTACCATTGCGGGAGAGTACTCAACAACTTCCCAAATTTTTATGCTCTCCCCTACTCAGGAATTAGGAGATTTAAAGATACGTCTGTTTTATATTGCTCACATTGGTTAAAAGCAACTACAATTTGGCAATCGGCAATATTTTTTTTTTGGATTTTCATATCGCTGGGAAACTCAACAACTCTCCAAAGTTTCATTATTCTACCTACATTGGCAGTTGGAGAATACGTGATGTATCAGTTGTATAAAGGAAAAAAATACATTTTGGCCCCTACATAATTATAAATTAAATTAATTTTAGCCTGTTAACATCGCTGAAATATACTGAATAAATTCCCAAAGTTTCATGATTCTACTTACACGGTTTGTTGGGGAAATAGTGATGAGTATGTTTTAAAAAGAAAAAAAAATACCATCTGGCCCCCAGCCCTCAAAGAAGACGATTTCAGAATTCTTTTATCGCCAATTATCGTCCTAGGAGTGTACTAAACAACTTCCTTAAGTATAATGCTTAATCGGGAAGTTGGAGAATTTTTTATGAGTCCTTTTTTAATTAAAAAAAACTTCATTTGGGCACAACGCTATTTCTTAAGATTTTACAATTGATGAAGTTTACTACACAACTTCCCAAATTTTCATGGTTCTGTCTTCACGAGAAATAAGGGAATCTGTTATTTTCATTTTTTATAGCCCGTATTAGAAATTGTTTCTGCCCCCCCCCCTGGATCCAAATGAGTGTGAATTTTAAAATTATTTTTCCACTATAGATTCTAAATCGTCGAGAGAGTATGCTCAAATCTTCCAAAAGGTTCATGCTTTCAACTACACGGAAAAGTGGAGAATTAGCTATGAGTCAGTTTTTAATATTATTTAAAAATAATATATTTTTTAAAAAAACAAAATTTACTGTTTTAACATGGCGGAGGTGTTCTCCTCAATTTCCCCAAGTCTATAGAATTTTATTCTACGCTGTTTTACATTGGCTTAAATTTAGAATTTATTTATTCCGTTTTTAAAGTTTGTATAATTTGTTTTAAAAAAATGCTTAATGAAAAATGTTTAATCTAAGCTATTTTGTTTTAATATTAAAGTTACATTTTAAAAAAAATGATTTTGATACCAACTTCGGATCTACTGTGCTTGTTTGGATAAAACAAAAGTTACGTTTGAAGTGGAAAATGGACACATCAACACATCTTAGCAATAGCGTAAAATCGAATAGGGAATAAATATTTTTACATTTCCAAAAATATCAACAACAGTAAAATAAATAAAGAAACAAATCATGTATTGGTACCCTAAGCACAAAAGAAATGGACATTCTGCATTCAATACGACACAGTAGTTCAATGTAAGCTAACAAGCTAACGCTTGATAAAATCATTTTTACTAGATGCCTGCGACGTAGCATAGGCCACAGATTTGCTCATAGATAGTGCAAAGAAAGTGATTGGAGTGAACAGACACAAACTACATAACGATGAAATCGGAAAAACGTGAATGAACCTCAGATGCGGGGATAGCTGCGACGCATTGTTGATCTGGAAACATGTGCACTGTGGTCAGCCACTTGCCACCCCGCACACTCCTAGCTTGCCAACCAAAAACAAATTGGCATAACCTGACAAAGGTCATTCGTCAAGCTTATTTCCACTCGTCTTGTGCTTGTAATGGTTATGCATAGTCATGATCGAAAAGAAAGTGGGAAATGAACGGGCACAAACACAAATATTTTTTAAAAATTAAGAAAGTAATGTCTTAGCCGGGGATTGAATCTGCGACTTCCACGTGTTAAAAGAATATAATAACCACTACACTATGAACAACATCGATGACCCCCAACGCTGTGCACTACCTTTTCTTGCAATCTGATTGGTATGTGGGGTCAGACAGCTTGCTACTTGGTGTCTGGCATGGTTGGACCATGATGAGAATTATATGTATATATTTTTCACGTACTTTCATTATTTTGTTTCCCCCGCACCCCAAAGACTATTAATTTATTTTTATAAGCAGCGATTTACCTATTTTGAAGTCACTTAACAATTTTCGAAAGTCTAATGGTGATCTGATGAAAGATTTAATATATGATATAAAAGACATGCAGACAGACATACTTTAATCATACATATAATTATAGATTCACCTTGGTAATTGCGTTATTTATCTAATTAATTTAGGGTGCTTTTTTTAAAATGAAATATAATTTTTATTGCATCGCTTGAAGATTTCCTTTTAAAATTTCAAAAACATTAAAACCAGGTTAGTGGAAGAGAGAATAGCTTTGAAGTAGAACTACATTAAATCCATTTTGCACTTTTTACCTAAATTTAACTTGATAACAAAGATTTGATATAAGTTCTCAATTTATCTATTCTTTATCATCTAAGTTTTACAATTAAGCGATACACGAACTCATACTTACCTAGGTTCAACAGAACTGCTTCCTGAAAAATATTAGCAACAACAGAACTAATATAGAAACACAAGATGCCACTAGATCCCATTTGAATACCGAGCAAATAGTTTTGATATTCTTCACTGTTTGTCTCAGCCTCAGGGTTACCATTTAGAATTTCCTGCCTTGTAGTGGAATAACAAAAACAAGTTATTTTAAATGCATGACGAATATTGAACATCCTTTTAATATTTTTCTGTCGCGCTTTGCGTTGCGTAATATTCTATATTGATCATATTTTTAAAAAAATATATTCTCTATCTGTAAATATTTATGCGAGTCCGTCGCGTGGTCAAAATTTTGTTAAACACATTTTTATAACACTTTCCCCGTGATCAAATCGAGCGGTAATTTAGCAGGCAAACAAGATCTAAAGTAAATTTGTTCTATAAACCGTATACATACATGACATAACTAAAATTATGGACTTTGGAATTTTTGTGCGATGAGTATTTTAATGAACATCCTATGACTTATGTCTCGTATATAAAGGATGTATTATCAAAATCTTTGTTTATAACATTATATCTTTTATTTAAAGTCGAAATAGCATTTTATTATCGCTTTTGACTTCGTGAAATACTGGGTTTCTTCTTCGTTCTTGAGAGTAGGAATTGATAAACGATTATGCCAGGTTTAGTACCTTGTTTTTTCTTCTATATGATTAAGGCTTAAAATTTTTTGTAATAAGTTTTTTGTTTACTATGTTTTCTGTTCTTAAATTCTGAGATTCTGCTATAGTCGGTATTTAGCTGAATCAATTTTGTTAAATTTGGTTGATGTTTAGTATTTACATTGCAACCATTGATTAACACTGCCCCATGTCCGAATACCCCACGTTCATATAGCAATATTACATACATCTTATGTTTAGAAGACCCCAAGTTTACATCGAAACATTATATATATCCCATATCAGAATAGATCATGTTTACATAGCAACATTAGATAAATCCCATACCACAATAGACCAGGTTTACACTAAATAAAACCGTATGCTTACCTACAAAATTAACTGAATAAGCCTGGAAAGAGTACAAAGATCCAATGATGAAAAAGTATCCAATGTTAAGAACAATTTGTTTCTTCTGTCTTGTTAAAAATCCATTCATTTCTTTGTATATTTTCAGAAATACATTTTCAACAGTATTCGACTTATCAGTTGTGCTCAAACTTTTCTCTTTAATACAGAATCCAGGGTCTATCTGATAGAGTGAATCAGCTTTTTGAGACACATTTATTTGAACAATTTGATTTTAAAGGATCAACTGAGATTTCTCATCACATGAACTTGGGAGACACCTGTCCAAAAAATATCAATTTTGAATGACATTTATTAAATGGGATCTTTACAGAACAGTGAGAAGTAGGAAGACACATATGCTGAACATTCAACAAGAACACTAGTAGGAGAAAATGTTTAAATTGAATGCACTCTCTCAAACCAAACCAATACGAGGTGGTGAGGTTAAGGTCACGAACATATCATCTAAACAATATACAGACGCCTCAAAAGCGAACCCACCATACAATAAATGTAACAGCAATAACACGTATTTCAGTGGTTTTCAACATTTCGAGCAAATAAAAATTGTATCTTAGCTGCTAACAACTACTGTAAATTTTCCTACTGTCGTGCTGCAAATGTTTATAAAATTATATATGTCGAAAACGAGTTTTTTTAAAACTGTAACCAATGAAGACAATACACATTCATAAGCAAATGTGAGAATAAAAGTATATTAAAAGTTTTGTGGAATCAGTTCTGAATGCTCCAAAGTTCAACAAGCTCACTTTTTGATGTAACATACGCAAAGTAATATCGCTGTTCAGTTCAATGAAATCGTATAATTCATATATTGGTTGATTTTATGAGTCAGTGTGTGCACGAAACGGACTAGAAACAAAAAAAAAAGCTCTGAACGTTCAAATCATCAAGGCATGAGTTCAATCCATCTTGTTGTAATTGAATATTGTCATAAATCAAATTTATGAAAAGTTGTTCATTGTTTTAAGCATTCTTTGCAGGAGTTATGAGTAAATTCATACAATTTATAAAAAATGTCAATTACCTGTAAATAATCTTGTTTTGAAAGATCAAAATTTTTCGTAAGATAAGTCACTGAGAAATGTGTTTTCTTTCCTTGAAGATTTAGGATTTAAGTTTATGGATTTCTTTTTAAAAAGCTAGGGATCCAACCCAAACAAAGGCACAGAGTAATGAGGGGCAACCCCCCAGATGGTTGTGCGCAGGGTAAACAACCCAGACATGAAAAAAACATATTACGCAAGCCAAGCAAATAAATAAAACCCGGACTGATATCAATGAAAATCGACATACGCCTGTAAATGGACGCTAGTTTTGCGACTTGGAATGTACTAAGCCTGTTTAGAGTAAGAGCCTTAAACAATATTTTAATCAAATTGAATAACTATAAGATATTCATTGCTGCACTGCAGAAAATTTGATTGAAAAATTCAAACATACTAAAAACAAGAACATATACATTATTTTATAGTGGTAATAACAAAAATACGCTAGGAACAGAATTATCTGTTTAAAAAAAGTATTCAATGCAGTCATATGCTTCAAATCAGATAAAGAAAGATTGTTTGCGGAGGAAAATGTTCAATATAACATTCATAAATGCACATGCTCTCACTGAAGATACAGAAGATCACATTAAAGAATCTTTTTATGAGACACTGGAAAAGATCTACGAAGAGGCACCACGACATGATATTAAAATAGTGATAGGGGACTTTAATGCAAAAATTGATTTGGAAAAGGTATTTATGCCAACTATTGGCAACGAAAGCCTCCATGATGAATCCAATGAAAATGGTATGAGATTTATATACTTTGCTCTAGGAAAAGATATGTCAGTGATCAGCAACATGTTTCAACACAAGAATATACATAAAGCCACTTGGACCTCTCCAGATGAAGTCGCCCACAACCAAATCGACCATGTTCTAATTGATAAGAGATATGGATTCGTTATACTTGACGTAATAAGTTATCGTGCACCAGATTCTGACTCTGACAACCTACTTGTACGAGTTAAATACAAGCAGAGAATAATCATAATTCAGAATTGTCTTAATTAAAGTGAGATACGATATGATTACCAAAAACGTTCAAAATACCCACTAACCGCAAAAGCCAACCTCACTAAAGTAGAAACACAGCTCGAAATATTTTAAGAAGAAGGGAACAGGGAAAACAAAATAAAAGAATAATGGAATAGATTTAATTATGCTATGAAAAGATCATCAGAAAAGTTTTAGTGTTCCAACAAACTAATGAGAGAGTTGGCTGGTTCGACAACGAATGCAGAAAAACTATTGAAGAAAGGAACAAAGCATGAATGATCATGTTACAAAGAAACACCAAAAAGACAACACATACATACATAGAGATAAGAAGAGAAACGAAGAAAATGTGAGGAAAGAAAAAGAGGGATTGGGAAAAAGCTAAAGTAAAACAAATAGAAGACTTCACAAGAGAGAGAAATATCAGAGGAATGTATATGAATATAACAGATGAAATTAATAGATACCAAACCAGACCACAAATGTAGGAGAAACAGGATGGAGAATTAATAACAGAAAATAGTAAAGTATTGGAGAGATTGGCTGAATATTTTAGGACAACTAAATACAATGGACAAAATGATGATTACCAACCATCACATGGAGGACCAGACCCAACATTAGAAGAACCTAAATCATTAGTCAATCATATGAAAAACCACAAAGCTCCTGGACAAGATCTTATCGCAGCAGAACTTATTCAGTATGGAGGGGGAGGACTACACAATCAGGTACATAATTTCTTAACCTAGAATCTGGGAAGAAGAGAAAATACCAACAGAGTGGAAAACTGCATTAATACCCCAATACACAAGAGAGGATCCAAACTTTGTGCAAAAATTAAAGAGGAATCTCCCAATTACACATTTCCTACGAAATACTGACGAAAATTATAGCCAAAAGACTACATCCATGTGCTAAATTTTAGGAGACTACCAATGTGGATTCAGACAAAACAGATCCACGAATGCTCCAATTTTCACCATCAGATGCATATTAGAGCAATGCTATGATTACAACATCCCAGTGCATCAACTTTATACAGATTATAACATTCCCTATTAGAGCATCAAAAGGAAATATCTATATGAAACACTTCAGTAGTTTTGCATAACCAACGAACAAACAAGAATGATATATGTCATGCTGAATAAATTAAAAAGCAAATTTAAGGTCAAAGGAGATTACTCAAGGGAATTTAGGATTAGACCAGGACTAAGGCAGGGAGACTCACTGGACCAACAAAGGATAAATTCGGATGGAGGATAAAAACCAAACATGAACTATTCAGTCTATATCAGGTTACAACTATAGTTGCAGAAGTTAAAAAGGGCAGAGTGCGCTGGGCATGACACCTAGAAAAAATATCTAATGATAGAGAAGTAAAGAGGGTACACCACCAAAACCCCAGAGGAAAACCGTGGAAGGAAAGGCCTAGGCTTGAGGATATGGAGAAAGATCTACAACAACTGGGCATCCGATATTGGAGAAGAAAGGCGTTGATAAGGCCTGCGTGGAAGGAGGTTGCTATGCAGGCCCAAGCCCTACATGGGCTGTAGCACCAGAGTGATGGAGAGATAGATTAATATGTTTTCGATCTGTTTCAAGTTAAATCGCTTGATTTGCACTATAACAGGCTGTTCTGGGTTGATCCTTACAAAGACGTATTCAAACCCAAAGCCAGAATATTCTTTATCACATCGTCATATGACAACGTCTTTATTTTTCCTTTGGAATAGCAATTGATTCAGACATAGAGTCATTGTTGTCCTTATTTTCGTTTGTTCTCATTTTTTTCAATCAATATAATTAATTTACTACCTTAATAATTTTAGTATTAATTGAAGAGCATAGTGCTGAAAGTAATTAAATCACAATTACGCAATTTGATATCACTATTATCATCGTCAGTCCCGTGATCGTTGAGCGGTCGTTGGGAGGGGGAGCGCATGGATACATCTACAAATAACGTTCTCCACAGTTGCCTATCTTGAACGGCGGTCAATAATTTACTCTATCCTATTTCTTCATGTTGTAAAACCAGAATTTGGCTGTCAATATCTTTGCCTGACCCCTTCTACAGTGCCCTGAAATATAATTTTTGCAATGTATACCTTCATGTTGAAAAAAATACCATAACAGGAAAACATGACCCATGTGTAACAAATTAAAGAAGGGAAAAGCTAGTTGAATGGGCAGGAATCCATAATATGCTAAGAGGAAATACATGGTATCAGCAACACTCAAGAAGACTGTGGACCAGGAAGAGCCCAAATGACATCACAAGGAATCAATATGACTTAATATTAATAAATTAGCAATTTACCAGCGCTTTGCTGGGGTAAATTAGGATTTCAGTTATTGAAAAATGCGTCTATTTTATATAGCTGATTATGAGACAAAAAACTACATTTAGGCAATCGTCCCTCTAGTGAGAAAGGATTTAATATTTTTTGCCTCTTACCATCACGGGAGTGTACTCAACAACTTCCCAAAATTTAAAGCATCTACCTACACGGAAGCTTGGAGAATTAGTGTTGATATAGTTTTATATAGCCCATTTTAGGATTTAAAAAAGGTTTTGTGCCCCCGGCCACCCATGAGTGGAATCTTTTTTTTAAAGTATGTATTTTTGTCCTTATTACCATCGCGGGGTGTTACTAAACAACTACAGAAGGCTTTATACTTTTACCTACACTGGAAATGAGAGAAGCAGCAACTTTCAGTTTTTATTAGCTCATATCATGGAAAAACTACATTGGGGCCTCCGGCATGCAGTAAGTTATAATTAAAATATATATTCATAAGTTACCACCGAGAAAGTGTAAACAACAACTTAAAGTTCTACATACTCGGCAAAAACGACAATTATTGATTTTCAATTTTTACAGATAAAGAGAAATAGTTTTTCGGACCCCGGCCCCACATAAATTGGAACTTTAAATTTCCTTTTCGTCGTGAGAGGGTACTCAACAACTTCCCATATTTTCATGCTCCTACATACACGGGAAGTTGGAGAATTAGTGATGATTGAGTGCATTAAAAACTATATTTAGGCCCGGGGCCCCCAGTAAGGGATATTTTACATATGTTTTCACCTGCTACCATCATGGAAGTGTATTTAACAATCCCCCCCCCCCCCAGAAGTTACATGAATTTACGTAGTCGGGAAATAGGAGAATTATAGATTTTCAATTTTATATAGCTCATATAAGGGAAAAAACGGTTTTGGGACCCCGGCCCGATTGGTGTGTATTTCAAAATTCTTTTACACCAAATTTCTTCGTGAGAGGATACTTAACAATTTTCCAAAGTTTCATGCTCCTATCTACACGGAAAATTGGAGAATTAGTGATTAGTCGGTTTTTAATACAAGAAAAACTATATTTTGGCCCCCGGTCCCCCATGAGAGGGAAGTTTAACATTCTTTTCTGACAATTTTAGTTGGGAGCGTGTACTAAAAAATTCCAGTTTCATGCCTATACCTATACGGAAAATAGGAGAAATAGTGATTTTTAATTTTTTTATATAGCTCATATATAAAAACTTTTTTTTTTGGGCCCCGGCCCCCATGAGTGGGAAATTTACCTTTTTTTCCCAACAATCGTCAGGAGCATGTTTTTTAAAAATTTCCAAAGTTTCATGCTTCTACATACACGGGAAATACGAAACTTTGAGATTTTCCTTTTTTAAAGAGCCCATATTAGGAAAAAATGTTTTTGGGCCCCCGGCCCCACATGAGCGAGATTTTTAAAATTATTTTTCGCCAATTTTCGTCGTGAGAGGGTACCCAACAACTTCCCAAAGTTTCATGCTTCTACCTACATGGAAAGTTGGAGAATTAGTAATGAATCAGTGAGCCAGTCAGTCATTCAGGGCTTACGCTTTTATTAGTGCAGATAAAACATTTAGAAACTCATTATTGTCAGTGAAAACAAGGCCAGGTACAGACTGCCACAGCGAAGTTACAGAAAATTAAGAAAGTTAGAAACAATGCCCAACTTAATTTAGAGTTACTTAGATCAGATTAAGGTTTAAGAGAAAGATACAACAATATTAATTAACAGGAACATATATAATGAAATATAGAAAATAGAGAGCAACGACAATCAATGGAAACGCTAAGAGACTCTATTTACCAAACATCAAAAGAAGTCAGATCTGAAATTAAAAGAACTGCACAAAAATAAATGGATGACCGACGAGATTCTATTAATGATGGACCAAAGAAGAGAGGCAATACGTGAAATAGATAAATACAATGCTGTAAATCAAGACATAAGAGAAAGATTTAACCAAGCAAAAGGAAAATTGTTGGCTCCAAAAATTGCAAATAGGTAGATCGACATCACAAAGAAAACTCAAGAAGCATGTACAGAAGAATAGATGAACTGGCAGGAAGAAAGACAAACTAAGGACAGGCTGGTTACGATCCAAGAAATGAGATGTCATAATGGGTACAAAAGATAAAATGCGAAGATGGAATGAATACAACCAAGATTTATACAGTAATGATAGTCAAGAACCAAAAGCAGATACCAACAATGATCGACCACAAATAATAGTTGCAAAAATCAAGGATTCCATAAATCAAATGAAAAACAAAAAATCTCCAGGGCAAAACAAAATAGGAAAAGAAGAACTAGAGAGATTGGATGAGACCGGAAGTAGTAAAAGTTTTGAATGACACACACTACACAGGATACATTCGAGAGGAGCTTAGAAGATCAATCTTTATAGCAATATTCAAAAGCCAGATGCGGTTAAATGTTAGTAGCACAGAACAATTAGACTTATGGGCCATGATCTAAAGATCTTGTTAAATATAATAATGAAAAGAATAAGACCCCATATCAGCTCGGAATTATAAAGAGAACAGTTTGGTCTTGTAGAGGGCAAAGGCACCAGTAATGCTTCATATATGATCAGAATGATAGCAGAAAGACCATAGTGGTCAACGTTGACTTGTGCTGTATAGACTACAGTAAGGGCTGTAATAGAGTTCAACATAACCAAAAGATTGAGTAATATATAAATAGATGGTAAAGATCTAAGAATCATAAAGAACATATATTAGCAACAATCAGCTGCGATAAGGGTCGACCAAAAGATCGACAGCTATCAAGAAATCCAGCGAGGGGTTAGACAAGGATGTAATATATCACCAGACCTATTTTTATATATATATATTTAAAGAAATATCCGATCTATATCCCTGCAACATTTACAAAGAACATAAAGAAACATGAAGAAAATTGACATATATGAATGAACGAAGAATACTGAAGACTATATGCGACACATATTTATAATTTAAACAATTATCAGTGATAAATTTAAGAATGACAAATACTCATATCGGTACACTACTATATGGGAGCGAGACATGGACAACTTATACATCACAAGAGCGTAGGCTTAACAGCTTCCATTTGAGATGCTTGCGCCGCATCCTTGGTATTAAATGGCAAGAAAAAGTGCCTAATAGTGAGGTCCTAACGCGTGCCAATATCCAAACCATGTTCTCAATTCTTAGTGAAAGACGCCTGAGGTGGCTAGGACATGTCAAAAGAATGAGCCCCGGCCGCATCCCGAAGGACCTCCTATATGGTGAACTTGCTTCAGGAAAGAGGAAAACAGGTCGCCCACGCTTGCGATTTAAAGACGTCTGTCAAAGGGACATGAAAGCAGCCAAAATACATACAAGTGACTGGGAGTGTAAGGCAGACGACCGATCTACGTGGCGCACAGTTGTCAAAGAGGGCGTCATAGTAGCCGAGGAGCGAAGAATGGAGGAGGCTGCAGACAGAAGAGCTAGGAGAAAGGCCAAAACATTTGGAAGCACAGAACTCGTGTGTAAAAACTGTGGCAAAGACTGTCACTCAAGGATAGGACTGCACAGCCACTCGAGAAAATGCAACCCAACCCAACGGTGATGCACCATCGTCTCGCGAGACGGAAGGATGCCGGGCTTATATCGGAAAAAAATATTGGTGATCTTGGCAAAAATGCATATAGATAGATCTCTAATAACCCTAATATAAAATATAAATAATTACCAGTGATAAATTTAAGAATTAAACTGTCAAGTATGACCATTGGTTTTTGTCTTAACAAAAACTCATATTTCAAAATAAAAAAAATGGGAGGCGTTATTCGGAGATTTCTCCGAATAACGCCTGGCGTAATACGGAGATTTCAATTTATAGAAATAATCAGTGCTTTTGTCTCATTATAATTTAGTATTATATCTGTGTTATAAATACAACGTTATATATAATGTCATAAATTAGGGACCTAACCAGCTTTTTCCTCACTGGAGCTACAAAACACAGGGTAATAACACTAACAGTAAAATTAGAAAGGAAACAAAACAATCAGAAAATAATATTTTAATATTACATATATATTACATGGAAGCCTATTAAATAAATAAATACGGTTAGCTTAAGTCGTTAATTCTTAAAGGGCTATTGAGAATCTTTAACTTTAAAGCAAAATCAGTGAAAAAGGACGGGCTGGCAACTTATCGCTTTCGGGCACTTCTAGTGCTCTTGGCTGTAACACAAGGCAGCTGCATATGCTTAGTCTTTCTTCTGCTACATTCAACACACAAACAAAACAAGGTTAGCCATCTTGAAGTCAGAAGCTCATAAACTTATTGGAGGATTATTTGTACATCTTAATTAAGCTAGCTTAAAGTCTTTACTACAATTTTTCTAATCCCTTTAAGTCAATGCACAGTGCAAGGTGTATTTGATATATATATATATATATATATATATATTTATATATATATATATATATTAGGGCTGCGGAAATTACCGATTAATTTCTCGATTAATCGGTAAATTATTTTATCGATTAAAATTATTTTAATCGATAAAATAGTAAATTA
>MUZC01000404.1:328526-356218 GCA_002072015.1 Radix auricularia | reverse complement strand
TGTCTGTCTGTCTGTCTGTTCCCTAATAACTCAAGATCCAGACAACCCACTACAGTGAAATTTGGTAAACGTACACATAATTATATGGGGAAGGTTCTTAAATAGGTTTCGTTCCATAAATTCACACTTATGGGCGCCGGGGGCCCAAACACTTTTTTTTCCTTATTTGAGCTATATAAAAAATGAAAATCAACAATTTTTCTATTTCTCGAGTAGGCAGAAGCATGAACTTTTAGGAAATGGTTGAGTACACTCCTGCAATGGTAACAGACAAAAATATATTTAAATTACCTCTTTCTGGGGGCTGGGGGCCCAAATATAGTTTTTTCCCTTTCATGAACTATATATAAAAACTGAAAATCACTAATTATCCTATTTTACGGATAGGTAGAAGCATGAAACTTTGGCAAGTTGTTAATTACGCTACCCCGACGATATTTGGCCGTAAAGAATTTTACAATTTCCACTCATGGGGAGCCGGGGGCCCAAATGAATTTTTTTAAAAACAAATATAGGCTATACAAATACTGAAAATATACTATTTACCGTGTAGGTAGAAGAATGAAACTTTGGCAAGTTGTTAAGTACGCTACCCCAACGATATTTTGCGAGAAAAAAAATTAAAACTTCCCACTCATGGGGAGCCGGGGGCCCAAATGTAGTTTTTTATTATATTAAAAACTCACTCATCACTTATTCTCAAATTTACCGTGTAGGTAAAACCATGAAACTTTTGGAAATTCTTGAGCATACTCTCCCGACAATAATGGCATTCGTTCCATAAATTCCACTCATTGGGGGACGGGGGCCCAAATGTTTTTTCTTATATTAGAATTAAACTCAACACTTTTTTCTAATGTACCGTGTCGTAAAAACATGAAACTTTTGGAAATTATTGAGCAGACTCTCCTGGCAATGATGGCGAAAAAAAAATAAAAACAATTCTCACTTATGAGGTGCCGGAGGCCCAAATGTACTTTTTCTTAAGTGGGCTATATTAACAAAATGCAGACAACGAAATACAATCACGTCGAAAGAAAGATTAGGTTTCTGATTATGTGGAAGCATGAAATTTTATTAAATTGTTGAGTACACCCCCGCAGTGGAAACAGGTGAGAAAAAAATTAAATTATCACTTACTGGGAGCCGGGGGCCCAATTGTAGGTTTTAAAAAAAAAAAAAACAACTAATATATGCTATATAAATACTGAAAATCCCCAATTCGACTATTTCCCGTGTAGGTAGAAGAATGAAACTTTGGCAAGTTGTTAAGCAAGCTCTTCTAACGCGAATTTACAAAAAAGAATTTTAAACTTCCCACTCATTGGGGGCCGGGGGCCCAAATGCAGTTTTTTCTTATATTAAAAACTCACTCATCACTAATTCTCAAATTTACCTGTAGATATAACCATGAAACTTTTGGAAATTCTTGAGCATATTCTCCCGACTATAATGGCAATCGTTCCATAAATTCCCACTCATGGGTTCCAGGGGCACAAAAAGTATTTTTCCCGTTATCTGAGATATATAAAAATCACTAATTCTCCTATTTCCCGTGTAGGTAGAAGCATGAAACTTTGGCAAGTTGTTGAGTACACCTCTGCGATGGTAAAAGGCGAAAAAATATTTATAACACTTATAGGGAGCCTGGTTCCCAAATATAATGCTGTTTTTTTACTCATATAAGCTATATAAAAATTGAAAATCTTTAGTTCTACTATTTGGAATAATGGGAATGCTGAAAGTTGTTAATTACACTACCACGATGGTGCAGTCTCAACTGGTGTGCCAGAGTCTTCGGATTGTTGGTATAGAATTTCAGAAACTATGCTTTTCTGATAGGCAAATGTATTTGACCTGTTAAAGATAAATGTACCCTTTTACTTCATGCAAATAAACAGTATAGTACGCTTTTACAGAAAACCTCATTTAAAATAAAACCCGTGAGAAGCCGGGTACTTTCCTCTAGTATATAGATATAAGACGCATTTGTTGTCCGTCTGTCTGTCTGTCTGTCTGTCTGTCTGTTCCCTAATAACTCAAGATCCAGACAACCCAGTAAAGTGAAATTTAGTAAACGTACACACAATTATATGGGGAAGGTTCTTAAATAGGTTTCGTTCCATAAATTCACACTCCTGGGCGCCGGGGGCCCAACAACTTTTTTTTCCTTATTTGAGCTATATAAAAAATGAAAATCAATATTTTTTCTATTTCTCGAGGAGGCAGAAGCATAAAATTTTAGGAAATTGTTGAGTACACTTCTGCAATGGTAACAGGCAAAAATATATTTAAATTACCTCTTTCTGGGGGCTGGGGGCCAAATTTAGTTTTTTTTCCTTCTATGAACTGTATATAAAAACTAAAAATCACTAATTATCCTATTTTACAGATAGGTAGGAGCATAAAACTTTGGCAAGTTGTTAAGTAAGCTACCCCGACGATATTTTGCAATAAACAATTTTAAACTTCCCACTCATGAGGAGCCAGGGGCCCAAATGTAGTTTTTTAAAACTTATATATACACTATATAAATACTGAAAATCACCCATTCTACTATTTACCGTGTAGGTAGAAGAATGAAACTTTGGGAAGTTGTTAAGTACACTCTCCTAACGCTAATTTGTGAAAAAGAATTTCAAACTTCCCAATCATTGGGGGCTGGGGGCCCAAATGTTGTTTTTTCTTTATTAGAGACTCACTCATCACTAATTCTCAAATTTACCGTGTAGGTAAAATGCATGAAACTTTTGGAAATTCTTGAGCATACTCTCCCGACAATAATGGCAATCGTTCCATAAATTCCCTCTCATGGGGGCCGGGGCCCATAAACGTTTTTCCCCCGTAATTTGAGGTATATAAAATTAAAAATCACTAATTCTCCTATTTCCCGAGTAGGCAGAAGCAGGAAATTTTAGGATATTGTTTAGTACATTACCCAAATTATAACAGGCGAAAATATATTTAAATTATCACTTTCTGGTGTCCAGGGGCCCTAATGTTTTTTCCCTATATAAGCTTTATAAAATATGAAAATTATCAATTCTCCTATTTCCCGTGTAGGTAGAAGCATGTAAGTTTGGCAAGTTGTTAAGTACACTCTACCGACGCTAATTTGCAAAAACGAATTTTAAAATTCTTACTCTTGGGGGCTAGGGGCCCAAATGTAGTTTTTTCTTATATTAAAAACCGTCTTATCTCTAACTCTAAAATTTACAGTATACGTAAAAAATGAAACTTTTGGAAGTTATTGAGCACACTCTCCCAACAAAAGTGGCGAAAAATTCTTGTAAAATTCTCATTCAGGGTGGCGCTGGTGTTCCCACATGTATTTTGTTCCTTAAATGAGCTGTATTTCACATCTCCAATGGTAATAGGTGAACACATATTTAAATTATATCTCTAAGGGGTCCGGGGCCCAATGTAGTTTTCTTCTTTATATGAGCGATATAAAAAGTGAAAATTACTAATTCTCCTATTTCCCGTTTAGGTAGAAGCATGATACTTTGGGAAGTTGAGCAATACATATTAGCAATGATAAGAGGAGTAAAACAAAATCACTCCACTGGGGGCCGGGGCCCAAATTTATTTGTTCTGATATAAAAACAGACTCATTACGTATTCTCTAATTTTCGGTGATGGTAGAAGCATAAAAGTTTGGAAATTTGTTGAGGAGGCACTCACGATGAAAATTAACAAAGCAAAATTTTAAAACTCCTGCTCATGTGGGGCCAACGTTTATAAAATTTAAAAACGAGTAATTCTCCTATTTCCGAGTAGGTAGAAGTATGAAATGTTCGAAAGTTGTTGAGTACACTTCTGCGATGGTAACAGTCGAAATAAAATATCTATAACACTTATTGGAAGCCTGGTGCCCAAATATTGTGTTGTTTTTTTACTCATATAAGCTATATTAAAATTGAAAATCTTTAATTCTACTATTTGGAATAATGGGAATTTGGAAAGTTGTAAATTACACTACCACGATAGTGCAGTCTTAACTGGTGTGCCCGAGTCTTGGGATTGCTGGTATAGAATTGCAGACACTTTGATTTTCTGATAGGCAATTGTATTTGACCTGCTTTAAGATAAATGTACCCTTTTACTTCATGCAAAAAAAACAGTATAGTACGCTTCTACAGAAAACCTCATTTAAAACCCGTGCGAAGCCGGGTACTTGCCTCTAGTAAATAATATAAAAGCCCAGGTCACTCACTCACTCACTCCTCACTGGATGTGGAACGCTGAGGAACGATGTACGACAGTCTACAGCAGTTAGTTGAAAAATCGTGTGGTGATGAGCGCTGTAAAAATATTTAAAATGACGTCATTGTTTGGTGTGCATCGGTGCGCAAAATAAATACAACACCTATTATTAAATACTTTGCGAACATTTCAGAAAGTTTAATATTTCGTATTTATCAAAAAAAGGACAAGTTAGTTGGGCTTTTGAAAAAGGTTGGCGCCGTAGGCGCCCTAAAAAAGTGGGCGCCGCAGGCGCCACGGCGCCCCGGCAAAATCTAGTATAGATATAAATATCATGACGGATATGTGCGTTAACATCTTGGGTGTAACCAATAGCTCTCTAAATCTCTTTATATAGAGACGTGTATCATGACGGATAGGTGTGTTAACATATTGGGTGCAAGCAATAGCTCTCTGAATCCCTATAAATAGAGATATGTTTCATGACGGATATGTGTGTTAACACGTCAAGATCGTATGAAGTCGAATGGAGAAAACAATCTTAAAAGTTTACATCCTCCAAAGAAAGGAGTTTAGGCCCCGGACCAAAAGAGGAATTGACATAAAGATACTAATTTCCTATAGTATTTTAAATACGGCAGTTCAAGTATTCATTTACCAAGTTTAGTAAGAAGATATCCATTTATTTTTTGGGTCTAAATAAAAAAAAACATTTTGGGCACCTGTAGACAAAATCTTTTCTTTATACGCTGTATACCATAAAATTATCCAGAATGTATTTAACAACTTCCAACATTTTCAAACGATTGGATAGATAAAATAACATTTATATTGCGAATATAAGCAGGAAGAACCCTTGAGGACACCGGGCCTAATAGGTGCAAGATTTAAAGTTCATAACTTATATTCAATTAAAATCTGGATTAAAATGGACTTATGAAAAATCTTTATCGAGACCATGTAAATTAAAATGGGGAATAAAATCTTTAAAACTTAGGGGGAAAAAAAGAAAGATTTGGAGCCCCTGGAACCAAAGGAATGGAAGGCGTTCAATACCCAATTGTAATTTCACATGGGATATCAATTTTTTAAAATTGAAACCAAGTTTGGTCAAGATCCATTTAAATACCCAGTTTACTATGCTTCAGCTATCTTTATATAGCTAATACTAATATAAAGAAAACAAAGGACATTACATACCCCTTTTCAGCAAAATATACACTTCGAAAAAATATATTTATTTCAGTCATTATCATGATGGATTTGTTTGTTATTATTTTGAAAGATCGTGTAAAATTGACAAGAGAATAAAGTCATAAAAATTTGCGAAACAAAATATTGGGGTCTCCAGCCCCAAACAGAATGATACTATTTGTTCAATGCTCTATAGTATTTTAATATAGGAAATCAAACTTTTAAATACAAAGTATGGTCAAGTTTCATCAAATTTTCCAGTAGCTAACACCTAAAGTAATTTAAATATAAAACATATAATATAACCAAAACATTTTGGGCCCTACTACCCATGAGTGTCACTGTAAAATTTCTTTTGTGCTATCTACCAACCGGATAGCGTTGTCAACTATCTCTTGGAGATTTATGGTGATGAGATAAATGGTTTAGTCAGGTAGAAAGGACAAACATACGTACACACATAAATACATACATACTTTTATTTTTATATAAATCGTTGAAAGCAGTAAAATTCGAAACATCTAATTATTTCGATTTGGATAGCATAAAATATATAATCAAATGTAATGGGAATACAATTTAAAGCAAAAAAAAAAGGGTCATCCGCCTCCGAAGGGATAGACATTAGGAGTTAAATACCCTGTAATATTTTACTATGTGCTATCAAGCATAATATATTATTATAGACCACAATTTGGTCATGATTCACCCATTTCGCAAATAGTTAACCCTAAAACAATTTTATATAGTTTATATGAGTTAAAAATGACATTAACGGCCCCAGGCCCAATCGGTGCCAGAAATGAATTTTTAAAAATACCTGTTCATTTCAATCTGGTACATAGTAAATTAGGGCTGCGGAAATTAAAGAATTATTTCTCAATTAATAGTTTAACAAATTTTACGATTTTTTTTTTAACGATTAATCGACCCATTACTTAAAAATTATTGGAAGTCAACAAGTTTTTTTAAAAAAGACAATGTCCAGAACATTACATGAACAATGTGATTTTAAACTATTTACTGACAGGAATGTTTAAAATGTTGATAAAGTTTCCCTAGCATGGTTCTAACACTTCGCCTACTTATCAAACCAAAAGAAAAGCGTATTACGCTTATGGAATTAATGGAGTCTGACTAAGAGACAGAAAATGATGACAGGTCTTGTGATGATTTGCTGCGTAACAAAATGGAGATGAAAGTTCCCGAAGCCACTAAACCTCTACAATGGTTGAAACGTAATGAACACCGAAACCGATGTCATTCCTTGCCAAGACCGCTTTGTGCATATGAGTGACTTCCGCTCCATATGAATGATTTTTCAGCTCAGCTGGTTAAATTGTCAATTAGACCCGCTTATCACTTGAACCAAGTATGTCAACACACTTGTTTTTTGGTGTGTTTTTTTATTTTATTTTTTATTTTTTTATATATTTTTTAAACGATGATACTTAAAGGAAACATTCCAGTATTATATACTTATCGATTAATCATTATTTTTTTTAAGATAACCATTAAATTTTAATTAAGCATTGACAGCCCTGTAAAAATATACATTTCTTTATATTTTTCAAGATCGTATAAAATCATATTTGGATTAAAATATTAAATTTGAACGAAAAATTAGTTTCTCCTGGAACGGGTGGATGTACAAAGTTCAATGCCCTATAGTATTTTTTTTATAAGCTATTAAATCTTTAACACCAAGTTTGGTCAAAGTCCATTCATTTTCTCTGTAGCTAACGCTAAAACCAATTTTTATGTGGCTCATATAAGAAAAAATACACCTTGGATCCCCACGCATCTTGAATGTCATGTCAATGTTATTTTTATTATATATTTTTTTGGCCAGATACCATTGCCTTATTTCACTCAACAATCTTCTAAATGTTGATGATGATCGGATGAATGGTTCAGTCGCCCATGAAGGACAATCAAATATACATTGATACATGCATACATACACACATACAGGCATACTTACTATTATGTATATATATGTAAATTTATTTGAAATGTATTCAAATAAATTATGTTGACGAGTGACATTATTTTTCAAATACAAAAAATTAAATAAATGTTTTTTTTTAAATCCTCTATATTATCTTGTGGTGTATGAGACCTTGCGAAAAAAGTTAGGAACGATTTTAACCCACTTCCTCGTAATCTAGCAAGCTGCAATTTTGCAGGCAGACAGGTGCCGATAGTAAAAATGATTTATCAAAATTTCAGAGCGATCTAATTTGTATATTATTTAATTTGTCTATATGTATCATGATAAGTTTTGAGATAGAACGTCATGGTGCCTATTATATTAAACAACTTTTCCTGTCGCGCAATATTATCCTGGCAGTACTTTTTAAAACACGATCTTTGCGCATTATGTTAAAAATGTTTTACGAGACATAGAAAGATCTGTAATTAAATTTTGTATATTCAGGTTGTCTTACGCTGCGTATTATAATGAACATTTTTATATTTATGTCTCGTATATAAAGGATTTATCATCAAAACCTTGGTTTTTTTTACGTTTCTTTTATTTAGTGATAACTTTTTCATCATTGATTCCTCTAATTTCTATATAAGTGAATATAAGAAATATAGAATAGCAACAACAAAAAAGCCTATTACTTTTTTAAAAAATTACAAACATTTGGTTTTGACAAACCAGTTAAAGATCATTAATGTTTATAACAATTTGTCTTGAAACCAGACATCATTGTAGTAACAAAGTACACAATTTAATTGTCCTGAGTGTAGAAAAATGAAAGAACATAGGTTATTTAAAGGGAATAAAAGGGATTAACAAAGTTAAATATACCCACAGATGTTGTATTTAATTATGCACTTATCTCTCCATTGGCTTACTGCCCCTTTCACTTTTAACTCGTAAACACTGTAGTACATAATAATTGTTTTTGTTCATCGAGTCACTGACGCAAATGTCATAAACTGTAAAATTACATTAAGTAAAATAGGAAATATACCGTTTGATAATTTTCTAAATAACATTGTATCTAGTAAATGATTTCTTATCTTTAGAGTCATAGTAATGGTCATGCACTTTACAACGCTTATAATGACTATACATGTTAATTAGAGAAACTTTCGCTATGGTTTACGAGATTAAATACTAGCAGGTGAGATGAAACTCAAAAAGATCTTGCACAGACCAATCTGAGAGTCAAGTTGTGGAAGAGAGGCTGATAGTTATTGAAAGGTTCTCTTTCTAAAACTGAGTTTCAAACTCAGTACATTAAATGAACTCATTCCAATAATTAAAAAACCTGTAAAACATAGGTTTTTTTTTACTATAAATCTATTATTTACGAGACATAACTAAACGTATGTTGATTATTATAAAAGCAACGCACGACAATCCAAAACTAAAAAATTGTAGTTATGTCTCATTTAGAAAGGATTTACAGTCTGTCTGCTCAATTTCTGCCCGATTTGATAACGAGAAAATGGTTATAAAACATATTTAATATGGTGCACACCGCGAGACAGACTAGCATTTTCATTGACAGATCGGGAATATATTTTTAAAAAGTTTTCATCAATATAATACGCACCGCACCGTGCGACAATAATATATTATAAAGTTTGTTCATTTTTTAATACGCACCGCGACACGCTAGCGCAAAAATTAACATGCTATATAAAGATAAATAGAGATAATCTAAAATTCAATCATTTAATTGCAGTGCATTGGACAGATCTGAAATTTTGATAGATAATTTTTATCATGGGATCGAAACTGCCAGCAAAATTTCATCTCGCTAGCATACGAGGATGTGGATTAAAAATCGAATCAATTTTTTTCGGTAAACAACCAATTAAGCAAGGCATCAATCAATCAAGAACGCCAGTAGTTAATATATATTATTTTTCAAAACCTAGTTGTGTCACTGTATCAACCCTAATGTATATATTAGTCTAAAACTGTTTCAGGATGTCAATTTCACATGCAAGAAGCTATGGTCAATATTTTCTAATATAGTTTTTACTTCAAAAATACAAAAATCATTAATCCAAGGAAAGTACTAGTGGCTGTGTAATACATAGACATCGCAGTGCTGCCTGTCAGTTCAATCAAATATCCAACGACCACAGAACACATGGTTAATCCACATGGAATCATGGAGGCCACTACGGCAATAGCCACACCAGTGTTCTTATCTCCACTCTGTGAAATATAATAGATGTTATTATACAGGCGGTTTAGTTTCAGGATTTGAATCAACTGTTAAAAGTTTCAAAATGTGTGCTCTTAAGAAAACGTTAGTACCAGTTTTGTCACAAACCTTGTGGCACAACTACAAAATTGTATCGCGATCTTCAATATCGAGTAGAACAGTTTTATATACGTCAGCACTAGAGAAAAAAAAATTAACAGGAAGAAAGCTCATTACACAGTTAGGTGCATTTTGTGTGAATTGACGTAGATCTAGAGGAAGAAAACATTTCGCTCTCATTCAAGTTTCACTTCTACTCAACCACATTGCTTGAGTGTTTTTGTTTGTTTTTTTTAAATCAGTAGCCTCTCTGTTTACAATAAAACTCGTCATTCTAGTCTATGTGACATTGCCTTAAAAAATCATAACCATCAAAAGGCAAAATTAAGTGGAGGAACTCGTAGTGGTAGATGACAACAGTGTGAATTTGTTTAATGTACGAGCAATCTCTATAAAAAAAAACTTCATTTTACGAGAAGATGCTTGTCCTAGAGAACATTTTGAGATGGGCTTAACAAAACAATAGTTGTTGTTTTTTAATTTTTGGTTGGAAGAAGCCACACTTGGGTCTTTATACACCTAGCAAAAGTGTTTGTTATAAAACTTTAATTTTGTATAGAACAAGAACTGGGTAACGTAAGTCTATATTTATTTTTACAATACTCATATTTTCAAGTTATAAACATGTGCCCAAAAATGCATGCCAAATCCCTGCAAACGTACTAACAATGCTCTCTTTTCTGTGCTGAAGGCATTTCTTGCCTTAATCGATCTCATGAGCCATGTTCACAACCGCAAATATTTATTTCAGATCTTTTATTTTTAAAAAATAAGTTTAAAATGATGATTAAAAATGTAAACTGACAAACCATGTACTGGTTTGTTCAAAGGGACCAATATCAGATGTTCTAAAGTTAGAAATTAATTCAATTTGTATATTTTGTGCGTCATTTAAATGCATCGTTTTTTTTTTCTTTTTCAATCGTGGCTTTATAAATCCTGGATATTGTCGTGGGGGGGGGGGCAGAAAACGAAAGTAAAATATAACCCTATCAAGGTGAAAATTTGCACTTTGACTTGTGTCACCTAACAATGCATTGTTTCAAATCAGCTTGAAAATGATAAACATCATTTACAAAGACATATATTCCCCTCCTACCATCAATATACACAATTAAAACTAGAATGTGGTAAGCAAATTTTCTTCATTTGGGTCAAATGTCTCCAATGCACTGTCCATTGCGGACGAAATCAACTGTAGAATTAGCAAGTAATCTACCACAATGTCTAAACTATATAAACGGGTTGGCAAAACACAAAGGTGAACGAGAAAATCAAACTGTGTCTATCGGATCTGCATTATCTGCCTATTAGGCAGAGGACCGAATAACAAAATCACTTACTTGCTCCAATGCAAACTGATTAGCCAAGATGTAGGGCACAGACACAGCGACAGCTTTGAACACTCCCGTCCAGATGCATGTGATGAAGTATGACCACAAGGTTAAGGTCAAGGCACAAACCAAGTTGAAGACTACATAAACAGAACACACAATGATCATCTCTAGCTTCCAGCCTGTGGATCAAACATGTAATATCAAAATTTTGTCCGATAACTTTTTGTGATTTCTTAATTTTATTTTTCTTATGCTAAGGAGGGGGTTGGCGGTTTTATCAAGATGCTATTTCTTGAATTATTGAATTCTAAAACATTTTGGAAATCTGAACAAATAAATTCATAGAACAAATAAAACGTATTTACTATATTCCAATTGGCCGTTTTTGTAATCTAAGATGTGGTTCGTTTCATCCCTGTAAATAATTTATGATAACTTATCAATACTGAAAGTTTTTATCTTTGTAAACAGTAGACAGATGATCACGTAAAATCGTGTTTAGAAAATCTGCAGTCAGATATAATTTTATAGGGATCAAATGAGTAAAAAAAAGTGTTTATACAGCTTTTATAACAACAAACTACAGTAGGGGGCCCCGGGTCCATTTAGTGTCTCTTTTTATTTAAACTAGATCAGAATGGGTATGTTTATTCATATTTGTCAAGATTTGGTACATAGTAGCTAGGTGAGTTTCCAAGTAAGACCTTTCAAATTAAGAATGTTAGGCCGAGGGCTGCTGCCTTAATTTCACATTTAATATGTTTATATATATTTTTTTAAAATGCAAATTTGTGAGCAACGAAATAAATATCTTAACATCTACAGATGGCCCTGAGCTAGTGGATATTAGGAGTTCATTTCCCTATAGTATTTTAATATTGGTTATCAATTATCAAGTTTTTATATACAAAGTTTGGTAGAGATCAATTTTCTTTTACTGAGTAGCTAAGGCATTGACTAATTTTTATATGACTTGTTTATTGTCCCCGCCCTAAATGAATGGAATTTACGAGTTCAACTACCTATTTTATTTTAATATACAATATCAAGTTTTTTTATATATTTAGATTGAATAAAATTCATCCGTTTACGCAGTAGCTAGCGCTTAAACTTAATTACATATTGATCATTTTAGAAAAAAATTGACAAGTTGGGGCTCCGGCTAAAACAAGTGTCAAGATTCATTTAGTTGCACTAAAGTCAACGCTTAAAATATTTTTTTTAATAATTAAAACTAAAAAAAATAAATAAATAAACTATTGGTCCCAGGCTAGAACCCCATGAATGTTATATATATAAAAAAAAAATAGCCAGTTATTATCCCAAGAGCGAACTCAGCAGTTTCCTAAAGTTTTATTTCTATAAGATGAATTTTGTAGTTACAGTAAGCTATAAATGACATGCAGACAGAAAGACATAGTTCCTTTTACAGATTTTTAGATAGATTTGGAGTTTTGCAACATTTCGCTTATTTAAAATGACATTGTTTCTTTCCATTGAAGCATAGCTATTAAAATTTCATAGATAGTTAAACTGTATAAAGCAGGAGAAAAAAAGCTTGAATGTATAGCGGAATTAATTAAATTTTTGCTCTCGTAATCTTGATTTAGATCTACGTCGCGAAAAAAGGGTGAAATGTGTTCAGTAGTCTACTCAGATGTTGATTTTCTAGGTTAACAATAATTAGATGAAATAAAATTGAGTTATTTTCCTTGTCACACCTATTCATACTTACCGAGCTTTAACAGAACGTTTTCATGAAAAATATTAGCAACAACAAAACTAATATAGAAACACAAGATGCCACTAGATCCCATCTGAATACCGAGGAGATAGTTTTGATATTCTTCACTATTTGTCTCTGCCTCAGGGCTACCACTTAGAATTCCTTGCCCTGTGAGAAAAAACACAACCCTGTATTATGAGTGTTTGACAAATAAGATAAAATAAAACGCTAATGAAAATTTTATTTTAAGAATCTATTATGTAGAATTAGAATAGAGCCCTTTAGCATATATTTGGCGCGGCGCAGTATATCTGTTAAATATGTAATACTCTCGAATATCCTACAATCTTTTTAAGTCATGTTATAAGCGTGGCTTTTTTGGGGGGACAGACTAACAATAATTATGTATATAGATGCTATCTGTCAGATCTTGAAACTTCATTTTTTTTTTTACTTTATTTTCCTTCGATTCAAGTCGCAGCAGTTTGTTTAATTTTTTTTTACTACAAAATATATTGTAAATATGTGTTTCTATAAAGATATAATCTTGTAATTTAGAAAAATTTCATCTTTTATCATACTTATTATTAGTAGGTCCAAAAAAAAGCTGTCCAGTTTATTAGTTTTAAAAAAAACGATTGAAGGATATTCGAGATGATCACATACTTAACAGAAATACTGATAAATTCGTTCTTAAGAGAAAGAAGTGAAATCAAGTCAACAAAAAAAAATCATGTTAAGCCTGGTCCCTTTTTGGACTCAGGACGTGTTAGCGCATTTTCGTATTATGTATCAGTACTTATGTTAGATATCAGCATTATGTAGTTATCAGTAATTGTGTTTAGATTTTAGACATATTTTTATGAATTTTCTTGTGTAATGAATATACCTGAAAAAAAATTATTTAAAAGTCATTTCTTTACATTTTAAAATTTTTTATTTTCTCTTTAATCTAACTACAAGTGGTTTGTGTGGGCCGCTAAGATCTTGATTGAAGTCACCACAAATGATGACGTAAAACTCTCTAAACTTTTACACATATTCTAATGACGTCAACAACAAAAAAAACTAATTCTTTTGCACGCTTTCGCACCACTAACCAATAACTTTAACTCTTCAATGCTTGAAAAACGATGTATTCGACTTCCGGCAATGGCGGCCGTTACCTGCGCCAGTGTTATCTCTCGATTCGCAATGTTTTTTGGTAGTTTTAACGGGTTTTTTTAACGGATCGAGTAACTGAGTGTTGATGCACAAATGGCAGGTCAGGACATACAAAAAACATATATACATCATGGGACTAGGACTTATGGTTGCTGAGATCTAGGGTGATGACAGACGGACAGACGGACAAAACGGATGCAATAGCGCATTCGACTTCTCGAAAATGAGCTAAAAATTAAAATCTGAATTCTAAATTATCCGTCTCTATTAAAAAAAATATTTTTGGGTCTTATTTACGGTCTAAAGTTATTTTATTATCGCTCTTCAATGTGTGAAAGCTATTTCCCACATACTAGACGAGTTTTTCTTTCGTGAGAGCTGATGTTGGTATGTGGTACTGACAGTTTCAGTTTTTATTCTTAAAACTAATAATGATGACGACTTTAATTTTGTCTGTAAAAATATTTTTTTAGAAGTTCAATTAATATTTTTCTCTTGTTAAATTATCATATTCTGCTTGAAGGGGTATTAAAAAGAATCATTTACACAAATAAAAAAAAAGCAACTTTCGAATTGGGAATTTAAATCACAAAACTAAATTGATTGTTTATACGTCAGAATGCGATAGATTTAAATATCATCATTAGATCAATTACACATCAGACTATCTAAAACCTTGACTAAATAAAATCATCAGCTTACCTAAAAAATTAACTGAATAAGTCTGGAATGAATACAAGGATCCAACGATGAAAATGTATCCAATGTTAAGAACAATCTGTTTCTTTTGTCTTGTCAAATATGCAACGATTCCCTTATACATTTTGAGAACCACGTGTTCAACACTGTGCGACTTATCATTTGTGCTCAAACTTTCTTGTTGAAAATATAACCTGGAGTCTTTCTGTCCGAGTGAATCAGCTTTTTCAGTTAAATTGATTTGACCAATTTGAATTGAAGCGATCAACTCGGATTTCTCATCATATGAACCTAAGTGAAACCTAACCAAAAAACGAAATATCAATATTTAATTACTTTAATTACATATTTAAGGGTGGAACTTTAAGGGACAGTGAATCTAATAGGAAGACATTTATTTTCAACATGCAAAAGATATTGAAGTATTAAAATGTATTGTAGTTGAAAGCTCTCTCTCTCTCTCTCTCTCTCTCTCTCTCTCTCTCTCTCTCTCTCTCTCAAACTATACCAAAAGGGCGGCAAGTTCAAGCTACGATTATTTTCAAAACTGACATCTGCCCACAACAATAAAATAGAAATTAGCAAAGTAATCAGTAGTTACAATTAATCTCTTCGAAAATTTTAATGTTTTTTTTCTCCAAATATTTACTTATAAGTATAAAATAAATGTCAACAAAAACTTAATATTTGTTACAGTCCTGTAGCATTAATCGTTATAAGAAAAATTTGGGACGGCCATTGTCTTAAAATGAATTATTTTACTGAATATTCCGGCGCATAAGATAACTGGGCGTTGCAGATGACCCCCTCCCCAACTTGTATTGATCAAAGTATATTATTTAATCTATTTTTGACGTATAAGACCACTCCTCTTCAAAAACAATTTAAGTTTAAAACTGTCTTCATATGTCTTTCTTTTTGCACGTTCAGACCTACTTTGGTCTTGACTGTTTGCCATTCGATTGCTCTATTGTATAACGGTACTAGGCTGCTCAGTAAATAACATTTTACCTAACTGTACTTTACTGTACTTAAAGAACAAAACTATCACAGCAACCTATTTATTTTCTCTCCCACAGCATAAACGACTCAAAACTTTCGAGAAGAGTTTAGTGGTTAAGAAGTCGTCTTATACACCTGAATATGTGGTAGCGTGTTTAAAAACACCACTGACATTTGATTGTGCTTACATCTATTACACTCGCTGTAACATTATATGAACGTGAAGAAAACTGTTCTTATCACAACCTTTCTTACTCAACTCACGTAATCTTTACAAAACATAAATGATGTCTATTAGGCAATCTCAGGTATTTGCAACGATCTTCGCGTTTAAAGCAAACATATTTTTTAATCAGTGTGGATAAACGGTGGTTGTGGTATTTTGGCAGGTTTCTTTTGGCATTTATTAATAAAACAATTTAATGTGTGTCTTTGTAAATTGATATTTTTATTATAACTTAATATGAATAATATTTCATTTTAAACAAATAAACAAAGATATTCTTCATATTGGATGATCGGGTCAATTTAATTAAATTAATCTGTAGAAATATCAAGAAACTTAAGTAAAAAAATTAATCTCAGATGTACATCTTAAAATATGCCTTATCTTCTTTTTTTTCTTTTAAAGTAATTGTTAACTTTAAAATATAATGCTAATAGCTATAGCACAGGAAATTTCTTTTGTAATCGAGAAAGAGCCAAATAGGAGAAGGCGTAGATGAATATAAGCATGTATGTTAACATACATGTCTGTTGAGCCTTGATTACAATCTGTACCAAGCTCCCAGCAAAGACCTGTGATTAACGTTGTTATCAATCCCAATATGATTAAAACCAAACAGAGAGCGGACAGGAAGGCGCACTGGGCAGCGTTGCTGTCATGAGATGTTCCTTGGGTCAGCAGACTACCGAGTCCAGCAGATGTAAGGATGGCGATAAGGCAGCCACCTGTGAAAAGAATAAATAATGTTATGCGCAAAATATTTGCCTAGTTTGTTTTTATTTTTTTAAATTTATGTTTAAATGTTCAGATCCCAATGGTTTTGAATAAAGGACATGAGGGAGAAATGTTTTTTCTGAAAAATATACAGGTGTAGTTAGCATGGGAAACTAATGTTCCATTTTGTCAATTGTGAATAATTTAAATACTTCCATTTAAAACATTGTAAATTATTCAATATAAAATTATGATTGTCAATATATTGTTTTTAAATGTCATCAAACATTTACCTACCAAGAGAGGCAACCAGTATAGACTTGACAATGACAGTAGCGTGCTGTTTGTGTGGCATGTTGTCTAAGACAAACGTCTTATGAAAACATCCACTGGCATCTAATCCAGTGTCCATCAAGGCGTATCCTATAATTGCCAATATCGCATAATATTGTATGTATGAATCTTCAAGTGGAATCATAATGTCAATAGATTTAGTAAGATTTAGAGTGTTGGTAATATCATAATGATTTATTTTTTTCATTTCACCACGATGTTCCAAAATGTTTTTTGCCGTCGGTATAAAATAAGTAGCATTTGTAACGTTGATTTTGCCGATGAATACTTCGGTTGTTGGACTTAATTCTGGAGGTTGTGTTGCAAACACGTCAAGCACGTCAATCACGTCATAGTACATCAACTTAACACTGTTGGAGATAACAATGAGAGACGTCCCAACCAGATGTATACAGCTGGTGAATATTAAAATAATGGCTTTGCCTTGTTTGGATGTCGCCCAGTTGTCCATGATGAATCCAAGCATTGGTATCAGAACAAGACTCAGGACGCCGGACACTGTCCCCGGCAAGGTTACCAGACTGGTCGGTACGCCAAGGGTTTGCACGTTTGCCGTCATCATGATCATTACTAGAGAATTTGTAGCCTCGATCCCAAACATGTAAGACGTTAGGAGCAAGCAGCGGCAAGTCTCAGAAGGGGAACGTCGCGCTTCTTTCCCCATTTCAGCCATGGCAAAGACGTGACACAGATGAAAGTATTTAACAACTTTCCGTTGATATTTATTGTGGTTTTAGCTTTATACAGATCCGCATAAGCTCTACTGTATAATTGTATTTTTCTCATCCCTAAAGTATCGTTTTTATATTTGTAAAAAAATATATTATTTTCGAATGTATTATTGTGGTAACGTTTAAATAGAATGAGGCTATTTATTTAATGTGCACTTGCACATGTCAAGCTGTTATTGTTAAGGTGCAATTTGAATAAACCAACAATTAAGAATAATACACTTTTTTTCACAGTTTATCAAAATTGTCATAAATGATGAGATAACAGGCTTATGTTATAAATGTAATTTCCATAACTGAAATTACCAGTCAGCGTGCTGAGGATGGGGCCAAAAAGAAAGTTGTATCTATAGAGGCAAACTTAATTTAATCTTTGTTTTTTAAGGCATTCATATAATACGCGGCGTGGGCGAGAAGGCAACTACGCAGGTGAATTACCATCAGGGTATAAGAAAACTCGTACAGGTCTTTCAAATATCCTTATTTAACAAAAGTCATTTGCCTTTAAAATTTGACCTTTACCTTCTGGGTCACAATAAATTTCAAAAATGCAGACACACTAATTTCCTTTTCGGTTTCTTTTTTAAATATTTTTTTTATAAATTACATGCACTCCAATTATAATTTACATTGAAGATATAAATAAAATTTCAGATATTTTATATTAGGTCTTCTAAATTAAATTTTTAAGACACAAAATGTTTATCTCATAGTCACTCTTGAGCTTGTGCATATGAGGCGGTTAAATGTGAAACTAGTCTGTACAAAGAGAAATAATTATTTATTAAGGCAATTTTTTTGTAACTTGTGTAATAATTTTTACATTGAAGGAACATGCTTTCAATGGAGGAAGTTGGTAAAAATTTAGGAGGAAAATTTGCTCCCGACCACAGTGTAATTAATTGAATCTGAACACTTGTCGCTAAAGATTATTCCATTATTAGCTTTGATGAACTTGTTTTGATTTTGCGAAATTAATCTTAACACATACAGAGTCTATCCTGGAGGTTGGAGTTTAAGATTAATTCTTTGGTGGAGAAAATATTTTCTTATAGATTATAATAAAATCTCCCGTACTTGTAAAAAAAATGTCTCTCCTAAATATCCATCACACATTCAACACAACACTATCACTCAAAAACACAATAATGGTAATGGACAAATTTGTTTGTTTGAATACTCTTGATGGTAGTGGCATATCCTTTTTGTTGTTCAGTTTTTAAAAAAAACCAAAAAACTGTAGCAATGTCTAGACTCGATAGAAATGATCGGTACAATAGTTAGGGAAAAATGTAATTTTTTAAAAAATAATTAATATGCGGTCTTGATAAGCAAAATTAAAAATTATGTAGGCATTGTAATCACATCAGAAATCATTGTATTAAGAGAACAAACAATTTAAAAATCTTGAAGTGTAAGAACTGAAAGAAATTCGTTAAATTAAAGGGAATTCAATCGAAAAACACAGAAATGTTTTGTTTTTTTCATATTTAGGATTTATTTAGGCATTTTACTCTCCGTAACTTGCTATCACTCTGACTATTAACTTACAAATACTTCGGTAACTAGGATTATTGATCATCTTCATCACGTCATTGATAAAAATGTCATTAATTTTAGAAATACATCAACTAAAATGGCAAGTATTCAATTTGGACATTGATGTGTATAATGATTGTGTTATCTTTAAAGTCATAGTGACTTTCAAGTACTTCATTAATTTTATTATGACTGGATGTAATTATTATACAAACTTAACTTGTAGTTAACGAGATAAACTAATTGCAGGGGATTTAAAGCTGAGAAAGGTCCTGCCCTGATAGACCAAAGAGTAATTTTGTGGAAAGGTGGCTAGGAATTTTATTTAATGTTTTCCTAGTTAAACTAAGCTTTAAACAAGGGTCATTAAGTGAACTAATTGCGATAATAAAAAAACAACAAGTTGTATCCCTGTATCAATCCTAATTTATAAAGTATTTTCGAACTGTTTTAATGTTTCAATGTCACATGCACAAAAGCTGGAATGTATATTTTTGAAGAGTTTCTACTTTAAAAAAACTGAAGTCGTTAGTTAATCCAAGGAAAGTACAAGCTGCTGTGTAGTACAATGACTACACAGTGTTGCCTGTCAGTTCCATCAAATATCCAACGACTACCGAACAAACTGTTAATCCACATGGAATCGCGGAATATACCATGGCAATAGCCACACCAGTGTTTTGATCTCCGCTCTGTGAATATACGATATGGTGGTTAAGGCGTAGAATTTAGATCAACGCTTAAAAGTTTAAAAAATTACATTTTAAGAAAATTAGTTAGAAGTTGTGTGTCAACCCGGCGTATTACCACCACAACAAGGTGTCACAGTCACTCCTACTTAATCTCATCTCTGTATGCTTTTTAATGCAGAGTTCTCTGTCTACACTATAATACACCAAGTTCTTTGTCAGCAAGCTGCTTAATATGACGGAATCTAAGAGAAATCCTAAGCATCATAAGGCAAAATAAAGCAAAGAACTCGTAAAGACAGATGACCACGGTGTTAAATGTCTAATATATTATAAATCTCAATAAAAAAAAGGTCATATTATGATAAGATACTTATACAAAATAAAATTTTTAGGTGGGCTATTTTGTTTGGTTTGGAGGGGGGGGGGATTTTAAGCATTAGACTTTTACATTTAAAAAAGCGTTTGTTACAAATCGTTAAATTTGGGA
Organism: Radix auricularia; assembly: GCA_002072015.1. NCBI lineage: Eukaryota > Metazoa > Mollusca > Gastropoda > Lymnaeidae > Radix > Radix auricularia. The sequence goes on along the minus strand of MUZC01000404.1, from coordinate 335,849 downwards.
GGAAAGAAAAAAATGAAAATATAAGGACAATATTTTAGGTGTTTTTAGGGCATAAACATGCGATAGAATATTGCGAGCCAAATCTTGTCTTGTTAATGTTTCATCATTTGCCTACATTTCTGCGACATAGACACTTCGAGCCACGACCGATCTCATGAGCCATGCACGCATGATCATTATCAATTTCAGCGGACAAAATATGTACTCGTATGTTGACATGGGCTGCTAACAGAAGTTTATGAAGGTAGCAGAAATTTGAATTCTTATTTTATGTGAGTTTAAATGCATAGTTTTTTTTTTAATCTTGATTTCTTAAAAGCTGTAAATATTATTTGTTTTTCTTCCATATTAAACATAGCTTCTCCGACGGCTGCATATAATTGGGCTGGCAAATAAGCATGAAAAAGTTAAATGTCATTGTCAAAGACGTATGTTCCCCTCCTTCCATCAATTTAGACAATAGTACTTGGAGGTTGTGGACAGCTGTACTTACTTGGGTTTCAAAGTTTCCTATATACCATCCATTGCGGTCGAAATAAACAGTAAATTTGACAAGGCAACTACCGCAGTGACTATACTAAATTATACCACGATAACAAAGAAAACTGAGTGTCTATCGGGCTTACGTCATCAACACGCTGCTATAGGGAGCGAGACATTGACCCTTTATACATCACATGATCTAAAGCTTAATAGCTTTCACTTGAGGTTCCTGGGACTCATTCTTGGTAGTTAATTGGCAAGACAAAGTGCGAAATAGTGAGGTCCTGATGCGTGAGAGCCCCGAAGGAATATTCTCAATTGTAAGTAAAAGATACTTAAATTAGCTCGAACATATAAAAAGAATGAGCCCGGGTCGTATCTCCACGGACCTCCTACTTTGAGAACTATTCTTGGGAAAGAAAAACACAGGTCACCCATGCCTCCGATATGGAGGTAGCTTCCAGGTGGATATGATGGAGGCAGCATAAGCACAAGCGACTGCGAGTATAAAAGCACATGACTGATTTATGAAGCGTAAAACTAGCAGAGAATAGCGCAATGGAGGAAGAACTAGACAGAAGAACATTGGAGAAGGGCCAGAAAAGTGGGAAACACAGAAAAGTGTGCTAAAGTATGTTATTCAAGGATAGGACTAATAGCAAAAAGACGATATTCAAATTAATCCAAAAATGATGCCTCATCGTCTCGCGATACGGGAGGTTGCTGAATTTTTTAATTAGTAACAATTTCATATAAAATAGATTGTATAAGATTTTGTTTTGGATGTGTGAGTTAGTAACAAAATCACTTACCTGTTCCAATGCAAACTGGTTAGCCAAGATGTAGGGCGTAGACACAGCGACAGCTTTGAACACTCCCGACCAGGTGCATGTGAGGAAGTATGACCACAAGGTTGAGGACAAACCACAAACAAAGTTGACGGCCACATAAACAGGAAACACAATGATCATCTCTAGCTTCCAACCTGCAGAGCAAACAGTCGGCATCAAAATTTTAACAAAAGTTATTTTATTTTGTGATTTGTTACCTTTTCTATTGCAAACTAAGGAGTGGTCAAATAAACATAACATTTTTAAATACCCCATCTAAGGAAATTTGACATATTTGCCCCCAATCTTGACCCCTATGAATTAAAAAAGTAAGGGACTTAGCACAGTTCCTTGTGAAACTCCCGAGTTAACCCTTATTGATGTAGATTTATAGCCATTAATTATTACAGTTTGCTCCCAGCCCAAAAGTAAGTGTTGGATCCAGTGATCTAAGGGACCTGAGATTCCAAATTATTTAAGTTTTTTAAGTAAACTAACGAGCTGTACTTTGTAAAGTGCTTTTTAGAAGTCTAGTAATATTGTATCAAAATAATCATTATTGTCTAAGCCTTTAGTTCATCTATTGGACCTATTAATTGTATTTCACGTGATCTGTTTTTTTCTACAACCGTATTTTTTAAGCATAGGGCATTATATTTGTTAAGCTGGCTAACTATTCTATTATACATTATGTGTTTCAGTAATTTACAACCAATGTTAACAAAGCGTTTTATTTTGCTCTTATGAGAAAAAATCGTCTTTTGGGCCTTCAACCCTTTTTTAAAAACTTTTTATGGGATAGACTTTTGCTGGTGTGTACTGGACGACTTCTGAAATTTATATATATATCGGTTAATTAAATAATATTTATACAGCTTATATAAGAAAACACGACACAAATGGTCCCCAGACCCGTTCGTTGCAAGATTTTAGTTACAAACTTGTTTATTTCAATCTGGATCATGATTGATATATTTAATAATTGTAAAGATTTTGTAAAATTGAATAGGAAATAAAATATTAAACCTTTACGCGACAAATATTTTGGGCAATAGAACTAAAGCAATGGATATTAATAGTTAAATGCATTATATATTATTTAAATATTGGCTATACATACAAACATACATATATATATATATATATACTAGATTGTGCCAGGCGCCGTGGCGCCTGCGGCGCCCCCGTTTTTTGGGCGCCTACGGCGCCAACCTTTTTTTTAAAGACCAACTAACTTATCCTTTTTTGATAAATACGAATTATTAAACTTTATGAAATGTACGCAAAGTATTTAATAATAATAGGGGTTGTATTTTGCGCACCGATGCACACCAAACAATGACGTCATCCTATTAAATATTTTTACAGCGCTCATCAAAACACGATTTTTCAACTAAATAAACTAAGTGCTGTAGACTGTCGTACATCTCTTGCGTTATGCGTTACGTTACAAACATACAGAACCACACCACTGGGTGTTTATATATATTAATATNAATAATTAATAAATAATTTTGATTAAGCTAAAAACAAGATGTATGACGTCATTAAACTGAAAATTTCAAGGAAAGTAACGAAAACAGGCAATTAACATTTTTAAATTTAAATATAAGTGTTTATTTTAAAGGTTACACTTTAAAAATCTTTTTTCTAAATGGAGAGGCTTGTACGTAAAAAAAGCAAACTATTATGAATTATTTATAAGTAATCATTGATTAATAAATCAGAAAAAAATATTTAAAACAACCTCTTCAATTTAATCGCTATTTTATCGATTAAAATAATTTTAATCGATAAAATCTATTACCGATTAATCGAGAAACTAATCGTTAATTTCCGCAGCCCTATACATATATATATATTTATATATTCAAATATATATATATATATTTGAGGCGTTAAAACATATTGTCTGTGATGACAAAAATATTTGAAAGTTTTTATGTTTCTTGTGTTCCTTAACAGGTGTAGACCTCCCTTACAGAAATACTGATTTAAATTAGACGTACAAAGATTTATATATTTAAAGTGAATAAGTTTCAATAGTTAATACCACCACCTAGCAGACAATTAATACTCAAGCTGTTGGACCCGTATCACCTGACTGAAAGTTGTTGATTACATTTTGGCTGGGGCTTACATAATGACACAGTGACCGCCACAGAACGGCGTGTGCTAGCGGGGATTATCGTAAAGGTGTATAAAGTGAGTGGGGAAAGAGAGATTGTAGGCATCTCTAGAAATGACTATCTGACAACTTTGCCATTTTATTGTCCGGTTACGTCGGACCGGTTGGAGTTGAGTTGGAAAGGTTTGGAAGGACATTCAACCTCAGAGGAATGGCGCATTTATAACAATCATGAATTCACTTTAAATGTTTACTGGTTATCCGTTTACATGCAAATAACAATATCCAGCTGTATTTAATTTTAATGGACAACAATATTAAGGTATCAGTTATAGTAAGTTATAATATTATTATTTTGATTACAAAAAATTCGTTTTACAAAATAAAAGTTTTTTTTTTTAAAGTGACTTCTGTAGATAAGACGGGGTCGATGCGCCCGGGGTAGAAACGTTTTGTGGTCAAATCGGCAGTGTCTAACAGTCCGGGGTAGAAGTGTCCGCCCAACAGATTTGCTTTTAAAATTTCACAAACATTGAGGCAAGGTAAAGGTACATAAAATAGAGCTTTAACGTAGATCTGATGAAAGTTATATAGATATTATGCAGATACTTTCTTAATTTACACTGCAAAAATCAGTAGACTTGAAACCAGTTCGCTATTTACCTCTTACATATCTTCTTGGTTAACAATTAAACGACATAGAATTTACTTATTGTCACACGAACTCATACTTACCGATCTTCAACAGAACTACTTCCTGAAAAATATTAGCTACAACAAAACTAATATAGAAACACAAGAAACACAATAGATCCCAATTGAATACCGTGCAAATGGTTTTGATATTCTTCACTGTTTGTCTCAGCTTCAGGGTTGCCACCTAAAATTTCCTAAGGGAAAAACAAAGACCGTTATTTCTAACGTTTGACCACTAAGTATAAAATAAAATGGCACGTTTTATTAGAGAACAGTCTGGTAGAATAAAGTTTCCTAGAAAAAATTAGTTTTTGAATCTTAGGTTCTAAGTATATCTGTTACATATGAAATCCTCTCAAAAAGCCTACAACCCAGTGCTTCAAAAACTTTTCAGTATGATCTACAGGCATGAATTTTTTCATTGCATTAAGGACCAGTGCACTATTTTCCCTGTATTTAGACGGTAACGAATTTTAATTTATTATATTTCATTTGTTTCATTTCATTAGCTTATAATAAAAAAATTGACATATTCTATAGGGTTCGTATTGTTGGTTTCAAATGGAGGATTATAATTATAATTTTATGTACGCCCGTTGATAACTTCTGCAGATCAGCAGCAGATTAACCACGGAGCTGCACCGGTCCGCGGACCACCACTTTGAGAAGCACTGCCATAAACCATTAAAAATAAATTATGTTGTTATCGCAACACGAACTAACAGGTGTAATAGTACTGTCTAAGAGGCTGGGATGCAATGACGGTTGTTCGAGTCCTTGTTCTGAACTAGCCTGTGAAATATGAGTTAGTTGGGCAGTTCTCTTTCGCATTTGAGTAATAAACTATGATGCTTGCGACTCAAACTCCACCACTGGTCTCTGATCGGCATGGCCTGGACATGTTAGTCGTATTGTCAGCCTACTCCTGGTCCGAATTGTTCCTGAAGTGGTCCATTGGCAATGTCTTTTCCCGAATAATTGACTGGGACATCTGGTTACGGCTGCGCCACCCCGATTTTTGCCAGGCAGTCTGCTTTCTCATTGCTGTCAACATTCACATGGCTTGGGATCCACTGCACTGTAAACTTACACCCAAGTGTTTCGAGCTTACCACGTCATCTAAGATGTCTTCAACCAAATTATGTTCTTAAATTAGTAGATTCTGATGGAGAGGGCTTTTTACAGAATCTTATTTTTTTCAAATTCATTTTAGTTTGTTATTTATTTTGTAACATGGAATTAACTGTGCCAAATGTCAGAATATCCCGGGTTTACATGGAAGTATCAAATAATTCCCATTTGAGAATACCTCAGGTTTACTAAATAATACTAAATAATAAGCTTACCTAAAATATTTACTGAATATGCCACGAATGAATTCAAAGCTCCAACAATGAAAAAGTATCCAATGCTAAGAACTACCAGTTTCTTTTGTCTTGTCATAAATCCAACCAGCCTTAAGTATATTTTGAGAACTACATGTTCAAGAGAATTCGAATTATTTTTGTGCTCAAACTTTTATGTTTAAGACAAAGACGAGGGTCCTTCTGATCGAGTGAATCAGCTTTTTGAGCTGAACTGATATGACCGATTTGACTTGAAACGATCAACTGAGATTTCTCATCACAAGAACTTGGTAAAAACCTGACAATAACATATCCATTTCGCATTATATTTATAAGAAGTGAACTTTACAAAAGAGTGAGTTCAATGGAAAAACATTTATTAAAAAATTTGACAAGTAATGAAGGATACAATTTTGTTTTACATAACGCACTCTCCCACACTGCACCAATACCAGACGGTAAGGTTCAAGCCACGATCAGTTTGGAAACGATAATATTACGCCTTGAACGCTTACCCACACATATACAATAAAAATAACCCACATAATCAATAGGCCACCATTGATCTCTTTGGAAATCTTAATGGGTCGTTTTTTCGAAACATTTGCTGACAATAATAAAATAAATAGCACCAAATACTTAATTTTTGTTGCAATCATGCTGCTTTAATAGCACACAGCTGGTTAAAAAAAAACTTACAGTTGTGTACTCTTACATTCATCAGACTCACGGTAACAAATTGTAGTTTGTACATATTGTATTATGATGACATCTGTTTGTTTTTTAAAAGGAATATTTGTAAAATATAATCCAGATCTGTAATTTTTAAAATGCTATTAGTTGCAAATCTGTCTCGCGTTGTGCACTTTGTTAAACATGTTTATTACCCTTTTCCTGTGATTAGACTGTAGTATTAAAATGAGCAGACCTTTAGTTATGTCTCATATATAATGGATTAATAGTCTAAACCTTGGTTTTTTATGTTTTTTTTTCAAATGCATGATTTTATTTTTAAAATATAAGAATTAATCAATCGTCTATCGATAAAATAATTTTTATGTGTCTTAATAAAATCAATCTAATAAATGCAGTGGTGGATTAAGATTGCCTTGGGCCCCTTGCTGCAATTCCACCTGAGTCCCGGTTTAGCTACTTTATTATATAATATAATAAGTTGAGAGGCCCTTAATTTAGTCTACAATCATTGGGGGCCCCTAGCTTTAGCCCATTCAGCCCCACTCTTAAACCCCCCTTCAATAAATGAATCTGGAAACTTATTGAACTATTAATAAAAATATTCTCAGTAATTCAGCTTAAATAATGCGTGTATTTTGAACTGTTAATTTTAAACTGAACTAAATAACTTAGAGTAAATTAAAAACTTTGCAAACGCTTTACGCTAAAATTAGCACGACTTCTTGCTTTCAAGGCTTAGTTTCTAAACCGCTCGACATGGAGTAAAAATGAAAGCACCTACAAGTAGTATGACCACAAGACTACTATAATGTGAAAGCATTTTTGTAATACTACGCGAGGTTAGAGTGTAAAAGCAATATTAGCTGACCCAGTAAGCTACCGCCTGAGAAACACTTTTTTGCGTATTTTTTTTCAAAGGAAACACTTTGACGTCATAGGAAACACATAACCAAAATCACCAAATAATCATTTTTAAGTAAAGGGAGTCTAACAAATAACACTGGAGATTGTCAGGTTTCGTTGTCTAGGGTTCTGGTCCAAGGCTCACACACCAACAACTGTTGTACAGTAATTGAACTCAAGTCCCTTTTTACAGCAATCTTTATTTACATGAGTCCCCACATGTCACCTATGTACAACTCTC